>CM056600.1:17720900-17887534 GCA_029721355.1 Tegillarca granosa | reverse complement strand
TTGTTTAGATCCTGTAAAGTATTGATTATATCTTAAGAAACCATAAATAGGTGCTAGCCGTCAACGCTTTTTAGTACTTTAATTTTTGTTTTTCATTGGAAACCTTCCATGCGCAATGCAGATTAATGATAACGTGGGCAATGTTTTTGTTTTACATTCATCACTTTTTGTTTTTTACATTTAACGTTAAAAATTGGCATTTTTACATTTAGCGTCAAATTTGATGAGTATTACTTGTCACGAAAAGTTAACGCAAATATACGAAAATTGATTGACAAGTAGATTACTTGTAGATTAATCTAGCTGTATTACATTTTCTCGCTTATTGACAGATGCTCACACAATAAGAGATTGGTACATAGTTCTATTCACTAACCAATTAATACCGGGGTATTATTAAAACAAAATAAGGATATTCCATCTTAAATCATTTAACGAAAAAATTATGATTGTTTTAATTGTAATGGCATGGTTTTCATTATTTGTAATAATAATAATAATAATAATATTTTTAGAATTTTTTTTTTTTTTTTTTGCATTTTGGAAAATTTTAAGGATGCTCTGTTTGCTATCATCAATCCAATTTTTAAGTGAACCATTATTTGCGACAAATACTGTTTTCAAAATAAAATTATTGTATTTTACGAAGAGTCATAAAATAAAGGCCTGCAAATCAATTTTACTACTTGTAAGTTACATCTTGGTTAATTACAGATTCGAGTCTTAATTGAACGAATTTGTCTTATAAAATATTGATTAACAATTAAATTAATTATTGGTACAAGTGTCAGTCGGGTGAAAATTTCACTTCACTTCATATTTTTATCGAGAAATAATTAAAAAATATTCAACTACGAGTCCGGATTTGACTTATTTTAGAAGTGGTAAATTATATTCTATGGAGGTATGTTACAGCTTTGACGTCACTGCACGGGAGCTTCGATATCGACTTGAATGTATTAAAAAATCGCCGATATCTTCCTTATCTAGGATGGATTTTTTAAATAAAATTTTCAGTAAATTCTCAATAAGTATGCCTATATAAAGTATAATAATTTTTCTGGTAATTAAACTTTTAGACAGTCTTTTAGATATTTGACTAAACATTAAGCCCATTATCTAGAACTATACATAAAAATTACCCTAATATCAGTAACTTTAGGTTTCTACTATATTTATCTTTAAAAAGTTTATATCTTTCCAGGTAATGATTCATTTTGGAATCCTTTTTTAGATACTTTTTGACCTATGAACTCATGACATCAAAAATATATCAAAATGATCGGTATTCTTACCTTTAATTTTCTTATATTCATGCAAATTGTTAATCTTTCCAGATAATTAACCATCATTTAATCATTTTCTCAAAATTATTTATTATTAAATAAGAACAAAAGTTTTTAAAATTCAATAAAAACAATAATAATAATTATTATTATTATTATTATAATAATAATTATTATTATTGTTATAATTTAATTGAATAAGTAAATATATAATACAAATACCAGTTAAATTTTGATGTGTCAGATGTGCACATTTCGGAAATTCATTCCTCATCAGTGACACTAAGATGGAAAAGTTTGATACATAAAAAATATAAGCAAAACAGTTGAAAATAATGAATCTAAAGTTTCAAAATAATATAAATCCAAATCCAGCCAAGGAATGCTTTGCATGAGGGAACAAACCTTAGTTTTAAATAAATTTCAAATTTTAAACGATTGAAAATTTTGATAAATTGTACATTTTCTGACAGCACAAAGTACTGCCTACTGAGTTATGGATACCCTCGGGGAGTTTTACTCCACCAGCAGCGGTACCCACCCAGGGGTAGTAAATATATAATACAAATACCAGTTAAATTTTGATGTGCCAGATGTGCACATTTCGGAAATTCATTCCTCATCAGTTACACTAAGATCGAAGAGTTTGATATATAAAAATATAAGCCAAACAGTTGAAAATAATGAATCTAAAGTTTGAAAATTATATAAATCCAAATGCAAATGAAATTTTAAAAATAAACTTTAAACTTGAGCTTAATCAGCTTGAAATATTTAATATTGCTTTATTTTAAGCGAAGCTGGAAATATAGCCAAAACATGCAGGTATGCTTGGTGGAAGCATGATACATTTTAATTTCACCGGAATAAGTCTAAACATAACAGACAAAATAATGTGCAAGTTTGGGTCCGGTAATATGACACAATCAGGACACTATGTTACCAAAACAAAAGGCCGTTGTGCAGTTCCAATATTAAGCGAAATAGGAGAAATTAATATGATTGTATCTAAAGATGGAGGCAGAACGTATAGCGGAAATACAACAATAACAATAAGTAAATATATTATTTAGCAGTTTTATTGATCAGAACTAATTAGCACAAGGGTCTGATAGATTAACTAAACATGATAGTTTTACAGTGTCACCTTTCTAGTAAATCGTCTGTTTTTCTGTGTATGTGTTTTGTTGAGGTAAAATGTGCTAAAACACTTTGACTAACTTTAAAAAAAGTCAAACTTTGCTTTATGAAACAAGTTGTTGTTTGACATTTTCAACTTATTTACACACAGATATGGTAATTATTTTAAGTGTAAGCAAATAACAAATATTTTACTAACAAAACTAAATATTCTAATATTTGAAGATGGTTTATGAATTGAACGGTTGAACCTATACATTCATCTTTAAGATTATTTCTGTTGTTTTTCTATGGTCGATATTGTTTTTGTATTATCATTTAGTTTCTTTGAAAGTATGCTAAGGAAGCAACCGAAAGAATTCAAGTATTTAAATGCTTGAAAGTGTCCTTCAATATAGTTTGCATTATGAATATGGTAAGGTTTTCAATAATAGTGATCTCTGTTCTGACTGAATGTATTTGCTTTTACTCATATTTTTTAAGTTTATTGTTGGTTTTGTTGTGGCATACATGTGATCACCATATATGTTTACAAATTATGGTTTATATCACTTTAAATTGTCTTGTAATTCATTGATAGCTCTTCCGACCAGAACGGATCAATTTATAAAAACATCAGAGAATTGGATGCATTTATCTCCAAAAACATTAACTGTGAAGTGGGCAAACACAAGTTTACTCTCCAATAACACAGATGCACTGATAAATATTAGTCTGGTTGGATATAGAGAAACTCAAAATGTGGTAGAGTATTATGAGATATACGTTGTATTTATTTTTTGTGTTCAATTTTCGATTTTTATAAAACATTTTATGTGCTTTTTTTAAAAGTCATAACAGAAAATAGTTTACCATTTTAAGCACAACACAATTACGTTTACCTAACTAAACCAATTAAAGTAATATAGTATAGAGTGTATGAATTAAGCAGGTCGACTTTCACATTGATCTTAAGATAACTTGACTATTACCTATATGCATTTAACCAGTGCAATTTTAAATACATTATGTGTAAGATGTACAAAGTGCAATGAAATAAAATAACTTGTTGCTTTGTTTTTATAGATTTGTTATCAATTTTTGACAGGCTTATATTTTTTCTAGATTGAATGGAAAACACTTGCAACCCTTGGAAAAAACATTCCTCTTAAGAATTAAAGCTATAGTTTTAATGTCCGTAGTAATGATTGTAGAGATGGATTCTGTGATTTCCATGACATAGGTTTTATAGAAATATCACTGATGAATGAAAGTGAAGCCAATTGTTACAGGTAGATTTTTATATATTGTATAAAGCAGTGAAAATCAATTTTAAGTTTCTTCAAAATTATTATAGGCTCTTTTAATTGTTCAGACACGTTCTAAAATGATTTTACACTAGGTTGCTTAAGTAGGAAGCAGCGAAGGAATAAAAAGACACAATTTTATGAAAATAGAAATTGAAAATTCTAGGTCCTATTGCTCCGTGTTAGTTTCATTCTTATTTTTTACTTTTGCATGTTGTGGGTGAAGCTAACAAGACAGAATGTACTTGCCCTGCCATAGCACCCGTACTCACTTCCCTGGTGGAAGTTTACAAGTTTATTTGAAATAGCAACTTAAAAATATGTTCAAAAATAACATCACAGTAGAATTGTTTTACCTAATTATCATTAATACATCTTTATTCAGAGCCTTTACTAGCAAGTTTTTGCCATTAGGGTGGTATAATAATCATTACATGGTTCAACAAAACGGAGACAATTGGCCATCGCAAAAATGTAGAAGTTGGTCCAAAAAAGATTCATTATCAACAAAGTGGAAAGAAAACATGACACATTGCCCTTGTAACCTACAACAAGCGATTAATGACATTGGAAGGTTTCAAGCAGCTACTGGATGTGATATGTTTGGATCTAAAAAATGTAAATACCATGAAAAATCTATTCATTGTGTTCGTTCAGTACAACCTACGTAAGTATAAATATTTCAAAAGAATTTTTACACTTTTAATAATGAAAGTAATTCCTATGAAACATTCTCAATTTTTGACTTGGATATGTAGCAAGCCAAGGATGATCAAGGCTCTAAAAAGGTCATAAATTATTTACATGTACGTTGTTGCTGCATCCAAAATTGTCCTTAGAATATTTTATGTCGTTCCAAAGTTCTGTGTTCTTTTCCTATAAAAATCACTCTTTAATATAATCAACATCTCTAAGATGTGTCAAAAATATTAAACATGGCTTTAATATTTAGCTAAAACGTTAATATGTTCGATATTTTTATGTTTAAAGGGACGAGGGAGCTGGGAATCAATGTTGTTATGATAAAGACGGATTACTTAGATATGCTGCGGACACCTTTCAGGGGAGTTCATCAGACCGCGGTCATGATTTTGGAGCATACCCTTATAAAAGTTATGGAAAGGTCCCACAAGCGTCACTTTGGGTTCATGATATTGCCCCTCTTTTTTATTGTTGCATATGGACTAATTTCAGCGATTGCAATACGTATATGGATTTAAGACAACAATCGGTTGTGGCAGTTATATAGCCCCAATTGCAGGTACCAAACTATCCCTAACTAGTAAATTTAATATTTTTGTTGTATTATTCCGGCTAAGAATCCCTAAATTTTCTCGAAACCTAAAATTTTGGTCTATAGTTTTTTTTTTATTATTTTGCATAGTATGATTATATATCTATCTGATCTTGAATCAAGTTGATGCCACTCTACAGTCTTTGAGCATTTTGTAAAATTCAAGATGGCGTCCAATATGGCTGAAAAATAGAAAATTGTTGAAATATTACCTTTGTTTTTGTTTTGCATATTGACAAAATGTCATTGAATTTGATTATTTTGGTAATATATCTAAAAGAAAATTAAACAAATACAATTTTAAGATATTTTATGTTATCTGTAATGAATTATGCTTTACGTTTTGCCGATGAAGTTAGCCCTGACATCCAAAGAACAAAGTGCATGGTAACTTGCTTCTGGAACATCTACATCTTATGGTTGTACATTGAGAATCACCAAAATCCCATGGTCGTACATGGAGAATTACCAAAATTATCAAATTATCTATAGAGGTTTCTTCATTTCGGACGTGATACGGTTGCCCCGTTACCATGGTATCGGTAAGGGTACAGTGATGAAATTTCTTCAATCACATAAAGCTTCTTTTTTCTCTCTTTTGTTGGGAACCCTGAATCTGCTATTGGGACACTCATCAAGGAGTAAACTTTATTTATTTCTTTTGCTTCAACAAGTCTGACTGTGCATCTATGTCGGAGGCTCGACAGAAAGTCTGTGTAGCAAAAGTAAGAAAAAAGTAATTCAGCTGTTCTAAAACTCTGTTCCCTTCCATAAACAGGGACATTTCAAGAAACGTGCACATTTGCAAGTATGTATTTGGGAGCATGCCTTAGATACCGAACCACCTTCCATGGTTTTCAGTTGGATAAAGATTGGAGAAAAGTGCTGTCTTCCTGTTATCGTACCATCTGGAATTAAGTTAGCTCCTTCAGATATACTAAAGCTGATAAAGTGTTCATGCGTTGGTGATTCTCCATGTTCAAACATGATAAGTAGATTAAATAAAAGCAAGTTACCATGCACTTTTCTATATGAATATTAGGGTGAGTTTTATTGGCATCTAAAGCATACTTTATAAAAGGTAACACGAAATATCCTAAAATTACATATGTCTTATTGTAACAATATTTGGGAAAACATGATTCACAAATTTTTGTAGATTTTAATAATCTAAATAAGAACAATATAAGATTCCACTTATTTGTACATGCCGTATAGATAATAAATCCCGAGATTGCATATATGCAAGTTATGCAACACACCATGTGCTGGTAATTAGATATGATACTCTCAAAATCAACATGCATTTGGACTGGACAGCTAAGACCTTATTTGGCCTGCATATCAAATTTAAGGATAAAAGACCTTAGTACAGCACATGTCCATTAGTTATAAATGACAGAGTTTTAAATGAGAGAGTCAGATAGGGATTACTCTCTGGACTGTGCAGAACGGGATTACCCAATGGAAGTAAATATATAACATAAATAACAGTTAAATTTTAATGTGCCGGATCTGCACATTTCGGAAATTCATCCCTTATGTGTGACACTAAGACCGAAAAGGTTGATAGATAAAAACATAAGCCAAACAGTTGAAATTAATGAATCGAAAGTTCCAAAGTTATATAAATCCAAACCAGTTACGGAGTGTTTGCATGAGGGAACAAACCTTAGTTATAAATAAATTTCAAATTTTAGATGGCTGAAAATTTTGCTCAATGGTACATTTTCTGACAGCACAAAGTACTGCCTACTGAGTTATGGATACCCTCGGGGAGTTTTTCTCCACCAGCAGCGGTACCCGCTCAGGGGTAATAAATATAATATAAATACCAGTTAAATTTTGATGTGCCAGATGTGCACATTTCGGAAATTCATTCCTCATCAGTGACACTAAGACCGAAAAGTTTGATACATAAATAATATAAGCCAAACAGTTGAAAATAATATAAAATCATATAATTCCAAATCCAGCTAAGGAATGCTGTGCATGAGGGAACAAACCTTAGTTTTAAATAAATTTTAAATTTTTGTCGACTGAAAATTTTGCTAAATGGTACATTTTCTGACAGCACAAAGTACTGCCTACTGAGTTATGGATACCCTCGGGGAATTTTACTCCACCAGCAGCGGTACCCGCTCAGGGGTAATAAATACATGTACAATACAAATACCAGTTAATTTTGATTTTCCAGATGTGCACATTTCGGAAATTCATTCCTCATCAAAAAGTTATATAAATCCAAATCCAGCTAAGGAATCAATGCTTTGCATGAGGTAACAAACTTATAAGTAACTTATAGGGATTACCCATTAGTCGGAGAGAGTAAGATTGATAGAATATCATTTGTGAACAATTTTACTAGTTTGTTTTTTCTACCCGAATAAAAGTTACCATTTAAAATACCACGCCTTAGTTATAGTGTTACATTATTTCCTTTGAGAAGTTACACTAAAATAATCAAAATCAAAGACATTTTGTTAGTATGCATAAGCAAATTCAACGATTTTCCTATTGTCTAGCCATATTGGATGTCATCTTGAATTTTATAAAATGCTCAAGGATTACAGACTGTCATTAACTTGGTTCAAGATCAGATGATATAATATATTTCTATACCTATTTACACCAAAACTAATTGTACCGAAGATGAAGTTCTTTCCAATCATAGGGGAGTTCTTTTGTCTTTCAGTATCAATTTTAAACAGTAAAAACTTGACCTTCCTTCCTTGTATTGGATTTCAAAACTTTACAAAAATCCATTAAAAGAAAAGATATATAGCAGGTTCCTCTAAAAAAATCTACTAAATAATTATTAGTAATTCTAAAACAAATTTTGACAGTCGTCAAAGATAGCATTCAAACTTATTCAGAAAAAGTCTATTCTACATCTGACATCAACCAAATGTGGATCCTCAAAAATTCTAAAGAACTACTTGACTATCTTGTTTCTAATACTCTATCTTCGGTAAAAAGGAAGGAAAACACTTTTGATTTTTCTACCATTACACCATTATTCCTCACCTTAAATGAAAGAACATCTAGGGCAAATCATTCACTTGTCATTCTTTTTCAAAAACGGTTATCCAAGAATTAAATATCTAGCGTTCGGATTCTGGTTATTTTGTACAACACCAAACAGACTGCAAACAACAATATACTGAAGATACCATCAACAAAATGTCAGAGTTAATGATAGACAACATATTTGTTGTGTTTGGTAATATAATTCTCAAAAAAAATCGGCACAAACTGTGCACATTTACTTGCTATGTCGTTTCTTTCTTCATATCAGTCAGAATTTTTACAGAACCTTGTCAAATCTGGACAAATAGATAAATAGATGACGTTCTATCTCTAAATAATCCTAAATTTAGAGAATATGTGAATGCCATCTATCCAAGTGAGCTTAGAATAATGAAAGACACGACGGATTCTTCATGTTTTGTTTCATATTTGGACTTATAAATACCTCAATTATGACACCAACGAAAGGTTTAATTTGAAGCTATACCACAAACGTGATGACTTTCAATTTTTTATTGTCAAATTCTGTTTCTTTGCAGTAATATCTTCTCCTGGGTACGGCGTATATGTTTCACAGTTAAAACGCTAATCTGCTTATTCTACAACGAAGTAAACTGCTTACATTTAAACTGTTGACTCAAGAATATTGCAAGACTAGGCTAATCAAGGCTCTTAAAAACTTATGGCCATCATGACAATATTGTTGATGACAATGGAGCCGCTATATTGAAACTTGTACTGGATATATCTGACTTACCATAGTTCCTTGCACCTTTTTTCTTTAAATTTGACTTTGCACTTGATGGATATCGCTAGCTAGACAGACGGTGCTTACACGTGAGCAACCGACCTGGCCTCGCTTCCTTGATGGAAGTTCACGTGTATAACTAAATTTGCCAGTTTTTACTTTAAGTTTTTTTTTGGGGGGGGGATTGTGCTTTGTACATGGTGCATGTTTGTGTTTTATAGATAAATAAATACTATGCAAAAAATAATCAAGAAAGAAATAAAATAAAAAATAAATAAAAAGAAAAAAAATTATTTACACTGTGACAGTTAACTTGCTGTACAAAGACACATTCTCATAACTGATATATTCAGTAACATTCACCTTACCAAAGTAGCGATAAATTCAACAAGAGATTTTAGTGAAAGCTAGACCTCCCCATGGAGAACCATTAAAGGACCATAACTTTTTTGAAAATCAATAAATTAGAACTTGTTTGCGATATGCATAACTACACTCTCCAATGATCATTACTTAAAGGTTTCATACAATTTAATGGTCGGTTTAGGAAAACTGTTACGAACATAAAAGCGTGACGAGCGGACGGACAAAGTGAAGGACGGACGGACGGACGGACGGACGGACGGAAGGCATAAGTATATCCCCTTGACCGGTTTTTCAACAGGGCTTAACAACTGTTGAACAAACTATTCAATGAATTAGTTTTTATTCGAACAACTAATTCACAAACGCCCTTTTTCATGTTATGGCAGCCATCTTGGACGACATCTTGAATTTAACAAAATGCTCAAGGTTGACAGAGTGGCATCAACTGCATTCTAAAACTGGACCATATGCTCTTTATAAATATGCAAAGAAAAAACAATAGGCCAATACTTAAGGTTCAGCTCAACCTCTGCCGGACTATATTTCACTATATCAGTCTGTGTTTTTTTTTCAGTCTATAGCACCTTTGTAACACGTAAATGTTGATTACATCGCAATGCTTTCTTGGTGTTAGCTTACAACCATAAATAAAAGTTCGGCATAGAAATAGTTTTTCCCTCGAGTTATTTAATTCATAGTACTCAAAATAGAATATAAGCATAGCCTATTACAAAGTAGGGCAATTCAAAGAAGGAATTATAAAAATAGAAATTAATTTTAAGCTATGTTTTTATTTATTCCTTGAAAATAAAATTGGCCGAAATTAAAGCAATTGTAATTTATATAAAAATATAATAAAAAATTAAAAACCTATCTTATCAAATATCAGTAACAAAATTCAAATGTTGACTACAGATCCTTTTTTAGGGGAACAATAACAATGATAGACTTTAGTCAAAGATGAATAGATTTCCCAAACCAGACTATGTGCTTAAATTTAAAAAAATAAATATATATTGATTAATGTGAATCCTTTGCGAACACTTAAAAAGCAAGCACTTAATTTTACGTTTGCTAATTTGTAAATTAAACCAATTTTGTTAACCTCTTCAATCCAAAGAATGACTTTTTTAAAAATGATTTTAAAATTAATTGTATTCCTTTGTAAGAACAAAAAACACCGATGGCACCATATTGCTTCAATAAATCGTATTTCACTTATCAGGTTAAAATTGTTTAGTGCACATTTGTATCTTTTCACCAATGAGATATTAGAAATCATATAGTTTGATGCGATTCAAAACCATCTCTCTATTTAATAAACTTGGATATTCAGGGAATTATAAATATACAACCATCCCAATAAGCTATAAAAGTAACAGTTTCGCATTAAATACTTGGAAATCTATATGTAAAATTGTTTCCCATTTAATGAAAAGAATCTATGGGATGATAGCAGTTGGAAAAAGTGACTCTGTTCCGTAAAAAAACTTAATGTTTCTTCTAAAATTTTAGCCGCTATTTACCGACATGGTCATATGACAACCCTAAACGGTAAAAAAATTAGAATGTGCAATGCTGGAGATTTTATATTATTTAGAGGACAAGATTTTGAAGTTCAAGGAAGATTTCAGTTAAGCAAACTTTCAGGTATGTTTCTTTTACATTTTTTTCCTGAAGAAATAAAAAAACATTATTTTTTTAATGGTTCGATATTTACTAAGTCAACAGCACTATAGGTTACATTTGAACAAGCTTATCGGAAGACATAAAAATATTAGGTCTTGATGTGTCTTTAAAATCACCTGGTATTGATAACAAAACAATTAAACAATTTCGAGTTTCCATTTTAAGAAATACAATTGGCGTATTTTTTAACAAAAATCTTTCTTTATATTTTACCACAAAACGTTCATTTTACGTTTAATGGTAGATAAAGTTTCACGAACAAGTAACATTATTGTGATTGGTGTAATTTTTACATCTTGATTGTTTATTATATTACTCTATAAGGACTTGCTACAACGACGCAAATTGTTGATTCGAATATATTTTAGGCCTAGGCTAATCAAAATATTGTTGATAACTTAAGAGTATCCAAACTTATACTGGATATTTTGACTAACCTTAGTTCCTTGTTCCTTTCATTTTCAAACACGTGACGGGTGTAGCTGGCTAGACAGGAGGTACTGTCCCATTCCAGAGTATTGGGGCCTTATTTACTTGATGGAAATTCAGTTAATTGGCTTTTACTTTTTTTTTGGGGGGGGGGGGAGGGGAGGGTTTGTGATTTGGACATTGGCTGTTATGTTTGTGTTTTATTTCCTCATATATATGTAATTAATTAATGTATTAATATTACTTGTCATCTTTCTATGTTAATTAGGTCGTCATGAGAAAAAGTCAGTTATTTTAACTCACGTTGCCATTAAGACTTATGAAGAGACAATTGAGATACGACTCGGAAATACCAGCTTAAACCAAAGACAAAGCTTATTAGACGTTCTCGTCAACAATAAATACAGAACCTTCAAAACAAAATCTATGATGTGGCAAGATTTTAAATGCAAGTTTTCGCAGAGTGAACACATTTTTACTTAAATAGCTGGAAATTTTGTGGAATATCATAAAAATGTTAAATACGCCATTTAAAAAAAAGTTAGGACATATATTGCATTTGGTTTATAGAAATTGATATTGAAGAAAACTAAAAATTACAAATGGTAAAAGATAATGGTTAAAATTTGTATTGGTTTACATTGTTTAATGCCTTTAGTAAGTAAAAAATTAATATCATTTATGTAGAGTTTTCACTTCATGTCAAAACATAAATCGTAAAAGAAAGAAATTTCAATCAAAACATGTTTTTGCACCGAAAACAATAACATAAAACAACGTAGAGACTACCAAACAGAACAAGAAAAGACATACATATTGTGATTACTTATGATAAAACTCCAGTAACTTCATGTTTTGTAGAAATTACCAGTAACAAAATGTTCTTTATATCCTGGAATTAATACCAAAAGCTACCTACAAAACTATTTCGATACTCATGAATTAGTTTTTAATCCACTTCAGATAGCTCATTTGTTAGCTCGAGTCAAAGAGGAGAACCTTTGCATTCTAACTTCACCAACATAATGAAGAATGGTATTGGTATCCAAGTAGCTAATAAACGGGATATAATGTTTCTAACAGTCCTAATTCCACCCTCGATGAAGGTAAGTTTGGTGACTTTACCTATTTTCAACAGACTCTTCTTATAGCCTTTTAATATATAATTTAATGAAACACAAACATACCAGTTTATGTCCTAATCACAATCCCCCCCCCCCCAAAAAAAAAAAAAAAAAAAAAAAAAAAAAAAAACAAAGTAAAACCTTTGAAAACTGGCCAATTTATTTATTCACATGACCATCCATCAGGGAAATGAGGTTGGGTGCTCTAAAAGGGAAAGCATCTCCTTACTACAATTTCGAATAAAATCAATAGGGACTTGATTACCAATTTTAAGATCGAGAATATAGTTAAAATTAATAAACTGAAAATTAACAAATAAAATATGCTAAACATCAATTCAAAATCCAAACAAAAGCCGGGACATTTTGGTTCAAAGTCGTACCAAACTTTAGATATGATAAGATCACGTGACTGTCCGGGTAGATGGACATGTCCTGGGTGGAGTAAATTTTTCTAAAATATCTCCAGTTTTATTTGGGAGATTGGAATAATTTTTGTATGTATGTGTGTAGAAGACTGTTGTATTTAACCCGATGGTACTAGATGAGGAGAAAAAGTAAAAGGAAAGGGGAATTTTCAGGAAAATCGGAGTCATTTAACGAGAAAAATTCCGTGAGTAGTAATCCCAATAGTCCAAATAAAAACAATAGTACATATACAGGTGTAACATCAGGTAATATTACAGGTGTAAACTCAGGTGATAATACGAAAAGTTTATCTTTTACGAACATGTCTACAGGTAGTAGTAGTAGTAGTAGTAGTGTTAGTTTTACTAACGATACGATGAGAGAAATTTTGTCTTGTATCGGTGATATTAAACAAAGCCTATCAGATGTAGTGGGGAGAATCGATAGACAAGATGAAAAAATTTCAACAGTCGATAGAAAACTTTCAAAATTAGAAAAAGATATTAATGACCCGGACAATGGTTTTATGGTAAACTTAACTCGGTTATACAGGAAGTTTATAATCATATGTGTGATATCACTCTACTTCAAGAACAAAACACAAAAAGTAATAATGAAATGAAACTTTTCCGTGGGTACATAATTAGGTTGGAACAAAAACAAGATTCTCAACAAAATCAAATAATTGACTTACAAAGTAGATCAATGAAAGATAATATAGTCATTACGGGGCTAATAGAAAACGACCAAGAGAGTCTAAACGATAAAGTACAACAAATCTTCCAAGAGGAACTAGGTATTGGTAGGGCAATCTCCATAGATCGTATACATAGAACAGGCCCCCCTCCCTCCAAGTTTAATAAATTTCCAAGAGCGGTAATTGCGACATTACATAATGGGATACATGACGGAATTGTAAAAATGCGCTAAAATGACGTTCACTTGAATTATAGATAATTCTCAAAGTTAACTATGATTTTCATTTTTAGGTAAAATTACATCGTATCAATGTCAAAATTGTTGTGGTTGGTGTATCGCTTGGATAAGTACATCTGCAGTACATCTATGTAACTGTCATAAATATGATACAGTTTCATGGACATGGATACAATTTTTTGTCTTACCTTTGCATTGCTTTTTTGTTATTATTTTGTATATTTTTCACGATTACTTTTTTCTGTGTTTACCCATGTGCATACAAAATATATATGCTTGGTGGGCTATTACTTTGAATATTTTTTTAAAGTATCTCACACCCTTGGCTCATTTACATGTTTATGTTCTGTATGTGTATTTTCCTATCATAAAACTGTGGTCTCTCACATTGCTCCTGGGTATATTTTATCATGTATCTATATAAGTTTTGAGCATGTATAGGTCGTTCACGGTCTGATGATGGCGTTTAAAAACAAAAAAGAATCATGTACTAAACAGTAACATAATACAAATAATCGCGTGAATGTGTGATAGGTACCATCATTATCATACGCAGGTGATATTATTATTTTATTTTTACTTATATTTGTGTAGCGTGGATTCATTCGTGATTGTAAATGCTGTCATCAAGCTATGAAGGTCCGGATACTTTATTATACTATTTATTTGTTTTATTTATTTATTTTTTTTTTGTTGTTGTTGTTGTTGTTAGTGTATTTTTGTATATGCTTCAAGTTCTTTTTTTCTATTTGGTAAACGTTGTGTGAAACTTTTCTACTGAATAGATTGGGTTTGATAGATACATACTTAAACTAAGGTGTCAAGAAAATTAATGTACATGCATACATGTATTTATGATAATAGTGAAATTTATATATACATACCTGAAGTTCAGGTTTGCCTATCCCTAAAGGACTAGAGATGTTTGCATGCAAACTTTACTTTCACTGTGATCAAAACTTTTTCCTTTGTTTTAGTTAATCTACTTTCTAACTTAATTATCTATACCTTTTACTCTTAGCACTTTATTTTTTTCTAATCTTCCTCTCTACTTTACTTTTCATGTTTTGTGGTTGAAGCATTTAAACAAAGCATGAACAATGGTTGAAATTACATCGTTTAACTGTCAAGGATAAGGAGACAGATTGAAAAGAAAAGATGTTTTTAATTATATTAAATCATTCAATTGCCATTGTCTACTGTATTTAAGACACACATTTTACCCTGAAAAAGGATTTAGTTATTAGTAATGAGTGGGTGAATCACTGTTTTTTTTTTAGTTCTTATAAATCTAATGCAAGAGGAGTATGAATATTGTTGAATAATAATTTGGAATATAAAGTGTTGCGCGAAAAAAGAGATGTTAATGGAAATTACATAGTTTTAGAAATTATTGTCAGTAATGAGAAAATTACCCTTGTAAATATTTATGGCTCAAATGTAGACTCTCCCACATTTTACGAAAAGATCTTTGAAATAGTTGCAATTTTGGAAATGACAATTTCATTGTTTAATTTATGTTTAGATCCTAAAATCGATGCGTATAATTATCTTTATGTTAACAACCCAAAGGCCAGAAAAATATTATTAGATCTTGTAGAAAAGAAAGATTGTTTTGAACCCTTCAGAGAACTTAACCCAGAACTGAAAAGATATACATGCAGAAAAAAATCCCCATTAAAAACAAGCAAGATTAGATTTTTTCCTTTTGTCATATACCTTTTTTACGAATACATTTTGTGTTAAAATAGAGTCTATCTACCGTTCTGACCATACTTTTGTTAGATTGAAATTAGATTTAATGAATTCAAAAAAGGAAAAGGCTTATGGAAATTTAATAATTCTCTTCTCTCCGATATAAGTTACATAAGGCTTATAAAAACTTTAATTTCTGACATTAAGATAGAATATATGATTCCTGTATATAATCTCTTAAACGTTGATTGCATCCCAATTGATGAAATACAATTAAAAATAAATGACCAAATTTTTCTTGACACTCTACTGATGGAAATTCGAGGAAAAACCATTTCATATGCTAGTTTAAAAAAGAAAAAAAAATAGAAATAGAAAAACTTAATTAGAGAAATACAAAATTTAGAAATTAATTAAACAGAGTCAAGTATTGGAGATTTAGAAGAAAAAAACATATTCTTGAAAACTTAAGAAAGGAAAATTTAAAAGGCATCTTATTAAGATCTAGAACAAAGTGGATAACAGAAGGAGAAAAACCTACCAAATATTTTTGCAATTTAGAATAAAAAAAATTTGAAGATAAGATAATACCTAGAGTTGAAAAGGAAAATGGTGAAATTATAAATAAATAAAATGAAATATTAAAAAAAATAGAAAACTTTTACAAACACTTATATTCCGAAACTCTAGGTACTTCTGATGCTAATTTGAATGAATGTCTTACTCAATGGAAAATTCCAAAATTAAGTAACAATTAAGCTGAACAAATAGAGGGGTTAATAACAAAAACTGAAGTTCTTGAAACTTCAAAGAAAATGAAAAACGATAAAAGCCCAGGTTCTGATGGTTTCACTGTTGAATTTTTCAAAGTTTTCTGGAATGAACTTGGAGGTTTTGTTGTACGATCGCTTAATTATGGCTATTAAAAGGGGAAAATGTCAAGTATTCAAAGGGAAGGGATAATTACATGTATTTCAAAGGAGGGAAAGCCGAAACAATTTATCAAAAACTGGAGACCAATATCTCTTTTAAATACCGCCTACAAACTGGGATCTAGGGGTCATTGCCAATAGAATAAAACCGTTTTTAACACATCTGATAGGAACAGACCAAACTGGGTTTACTCCAGGTAGATATATTGGAGAAAACACTAGACTAATTTATGATATTATGCAATATACAGAACAGAATGACATACCTGGCTTAGTTTTATTAATAGATTTTGAAAAAGCATTTGACTCTATATCTTGGTCTTTTATTGACAATGTTTTAGAATTTTTTAATCATAAGGTCTTGGATAAAAACTTTTTAAAACAACATCTTCAAGTATTTTTGAAATAAAAAGAGGTTGCAGACAAGGTGACTCACTATCTCCTTACTTGTTTTTGCTATGTGTTGAAATTCTCGCCATTAAAATAAGAAATAATGATAATATAAAGGGTATAAAAATTAACGACAAAGAGTTCAAAATATCTTTATGTGCAGACGACACTTCACTCATTTTAGATGTCTCAGAAAACTCATTAAGAAATACCCTAAACGAACTTACCACATTTGCAAATATTCCGGGACTGACAATAAATTTTGAAAAAAAACTCAGATTATATGGATTGGGAATAAAAAATATAGTAACGAAAAATTATGCACCGATTATAAATTACAGTGGGGAAACACAAAGTTTACACTACTTGGTAACATTTTTGATGTAGATATCAAAAAGATTTGTGAAATTAACTATAAAAAAGAGTCAGCATCATTAAAATAATTATAAATAACTTGAAGAAAAGACAGTTGACCCCTATAGAAAAAATCACTGTCCTAAAAACTTTTGTAATATCTCAATTCAACCATCTGTTCATTTCAATACCAACACCGAACCAAATTTTATTAATGACTTGAATTCAATGTTTTTCGAATTTATTTGGGATGGTCCCATCGGTAGGGTGAAAAAAGAAGCTGCAATCAAAGAGTATGAACAGGGGGGCTTAAAAATGATCAATCTATCTTCGTACATCAACGCTCTAAATTAACTTGGATAAAACGTTTAATTTTTAACAATGGAAATTGGCAACATATACTTGGAACAATGATAGATATTACAAATTTTTTAGCGTAGAAAATGATTATATAAATACAAAATTACAATACATAAAAAATAAATTTGGATAGATGGAAAGACACATTATTATAATAGAGACAAATATGAACCTTCAAGAGATTTTATCTGGTATAATGATAATATAAAAATTGGTTAAAAAAATCTGTTTGTTACGATACTTGGTATGACAGAGGTATTAGATTTATAAATGACTTGTTAAATAGCGAAGGCAAAATTATGTCCCTTCAGGAATTTAACCGCATGTACAAGATAAATGTAAACTTTTAGAATATAACGGTTATGATATCAAGTGTAAGACAAATGTTGAAAAAGTCAAACAGTTTAATCAAATTATCGAAGGTTGAATGCCCTTTTATTCCATGTGCCCTTACAGTATTCTTGAAAAACAAAAAAGGTTCAATAGACATATATAATATACTAAAAAAAATAACTATATTCCAGTTTCAAGAGATAAATGGAAAAAGATCTTTGATGATTTGAAAAATGATGATTTTAGAAAAATATATAAAATAAATTTCTCAAAAATGTATGGCCCTAAATTACAGTGGTTTCAATATAGAATAAATCATAATATTATTGGTACAAATGCTTTTTACATAAAATAAAAGTTAGGGACTTTTTGCAAAAAAGGCAATGAAACAATAGTTTCATAGTTTGGCTGTCATCTTTTAATATATTTTTAAATTTAAATAAAAAATCATTGATTTTTGGAGATTTTGTATCGAAAGATAGGTGAAAAATTTAGTTGTAATGAATATTAAGTATTATATTTACAAAAATAGATGTATTAACAAAAAATTGTCTCTTAGTTCTTTAAATTTGTCATGTTTGATGTTTATAACATGCAAAAATGTATTGCTACAAAGGAGAGTGAATATACAAAGTTTGTAGATCAATGGCGACTTTTTTACAATATTGAAGTATTTATATTAAGTGTATAAAAGAGCATACATATGGTTAATGTTCTCTCTCTCTCTCTCTTTCTCTCTCTCGCCCTCCCTCTCGCTTGTTTTCTCTTATTTAAAACATTCACTATACATTGTATGTTTTGTATCTTGTAACTATATAATTATATAATATCAAAGAATATTGTACATGTATATTGAATGAAATAAAAAAGAGAATTACAAAAAAAAAAAACACATGTTTACACTGATACTTTAAGCACATATGCTGTCATCCATAATTATACAAGTTTTAAACTGGTCACATCATTACAGACTAAAATTGTTAAAAATGCCTTTCAGTTAAAGAAAGCTAAGTGTCTTTTAACTAAAATAGTGCTTTTATCTAGGAAAAACATTTTTTCTTACAGTTCCAAATTTTCACAAAAATTTTTAAAATATTCCAATTTTTCAAGAAAAAACAACTTTGATGCATACATTTGGATTTTCAAGTTAAGATATCACTTTCTAATACTGCGAAGAATTCAATATTTCAATTCTATAAATGAAATTTGACATGATGATTAAAATATAAACCTTAGTAATTAACAGTTACTTATTGAAGGCTGTGTAATTTTACCTAGGAGGTAGATGCTAACTAATGCTAATTCTATAGGTCACCTAACCTTTTTAGGCCTACGTTTTAATTGATAACTCTGGCATATTTGTTTGTAATACATCATATTTTTCAAAAGTCTGTATGGATTTAGTTTATGTATTATGTTCATCCTTATTTTGATAAAAGGAAAGTCAGGTTTAATATTTATTAGAATCTGTCTCTTATTACTGGAGGTATTCATTGGGTCAGATTAGATTAAAAAGGACAAGTCTCCTGCTTTCACTTGCTGATTTTCATGATAACTAATATTCGTTAATAAAAACTTTTTTATTATAAAATCAATCAATTCTACTGCTATTAATGAAAAATAATTGAAAATTTGGACTTTGTTTTTACTTCAATTGTACCGTCTGCAACAGCATTTTGTCTCTTGAGTAATCTATGAAAAATAAAAATTAAATAAATCTCGACATTGATGTTGTGGGGCATCTCTGTAATTTTATTAGTGAAAATACAGTATGTTTAATTGCACACATAACTACACATTTTAAAACCTTACAACTTTTATTTTGATGTGTGGACATAATTTTTTTTTTTTGATTTGGTGGAAGATTGGCTTATTATATACATGTGTATCTTAATCAACCTGCAAGCATATGCCTTTGAGTATACAAAAACAGAATATTTAAACAAATAAATGTGTATAAATGAAATTAAAAAACGGCATAAAAACTGATAGCATCAGAAAATCAAAAATTAGTTCAAAACAATAACTAAATATAAACAGCTGAATGTTAAACATGAGAGTTTTATAACCAGTGAATGAAATTATATTTTATTTTTTATTGTCTATAAAACAACTGTTGTAGGGAATTTCCCCAGTTTTGACTCAATCTGCTGCTTATGGTTAAGTGTACTTATTAATCAGATAATTCCCACTTTAGACAAATCCTCAGTTTGAAAAAGTTTGTCAGTCAGCTAATATTGAAAGTTGGTGATTTTCTATGGCTACTTTGATTTACTCCAACATGTAAAAAAAATCGATCAACTTGATTTGTATTATCTTAACTCACAGGTGGGTAAAATCCCATTCCAATCTTTCCCTCATGTTTATGGTGACCTATCATTACTCATCATTTCCATATTTCTACCGTAAGACCAAGCCCCAGTTTCAAAATCATTCCTTAAATAAAAATTTCCTAACTTAAATCTGCCAAATTTTAAATCTTAGTTAGGGCCAGTGCTTATTAAGAGGTATGCTTGAAAAAAAAAAGAAGATTTGTCTCCCTTAGTTAGAAATTAATTTATAGGCCTTAGCATATGCTTAAATTACAATCTAGTAAAATCCAGCTTAAAAATGTTTACCCTTGAGCACTGCTAGAACTATTACTAATTGAAATTGAGACTTTTTCTTAAAAAATTACAAATAAATTATTCTATAATCCAACATCAATTAATCTTTTGAGAAGAATTTTTTTTACTAACACGCCAAGTTACGGTAGCATTATATCTTCATTGCAATTCACAAATATTTAAAAGTACACGGTGTAACCTTTATTTTTAACTAAAAAAGATTAGGTACTTATCTTTAAGTTTAATAGTGTTGTCTGGATGATTAATAACTAGACTTGAAAAACATGGCTCCGATTGGCTTTTTTTTTATAATATTGAACATCAGTATCATAAAAAAAGCTGTTCAGACCTATGTATTTGTTTTGGTTTGTGATGTTCAGTATTGTAAACAAAATTCATTGGGAACCATGTATTTCAGGTCTAATTAATAACATAAAAATTCTATATATTACAGCTGTGGTGACGGTATTATCATTCCAGAGACATTAGGGTTTACATCTAACTCAGGAGTTATAAGGAGTCCTTACTTCAAAATATTTCAACTAGATCAAGATTCTGGCCTGATGTTTTCTTGTAATTTTACAGGATGTGAATCAAACTGTGATGGGGTAAATATTTCTGTTGTACCATCCATGAGACTATAATCTTCATGAAACACTTCAAATGTGTAGCTTTTGTTTGATATAAAAATTTCTGTTGTACCATCCATGAGACTATTATCATAAAACGCTTCAAATGTGTAGCTTTTGTTTGATGTAAAAATTTCTGCTGTACCATCCATGAGACTATAATCTTCATGAAACACTTCAAATGTGTAGCTTTTGTTTGATGTAAAAATTTCTGCTGTACCATCCATGAGACTATAATCTTCATGAAACGCTTTAAATGTGTAGCTTTTGTTTGATGTAAAAATTTCTGATGTACCATCCATGAGACTATAATCTTCATGAAACACTTCAAATGTGTAGCTTTTGTTTGATGTAAAAATTTCTGATGTACCATCCATGAGACTATAATCATAAAACACTTCAAATGTGTAGCTTTTGTTTGATGTTAAAATTTCTGCTGTACCATCCATAAGACTATTATCATAAAACACTTCAAATGTGTATCTTTTGTTTGATGTAAAAATTTCTGATGCACCATCCATGAGACTATAATCATAAAACACTTCAAATGTGTAGCTTTTGTTTGATGTAAAAATTTCTGATGCACCATCCATGAGACTATTATCATAAAACACTTCAAATGTGTAGCTTTTGTTTGATGTTAAAATTTCTGATGCACCATCCATGAGACTATAATCATAAAACACTTCAAATGTGTAGCTTTTGTTTGATGTAAAAATTTCTGTTGTACCATCCATGAGACTATTATCATAAAACACTTCAAATGTGTAGCTTTTGTTTGATGTTAAAATTTCTGCTGTACCATCCATAAGACTATTATCATAAAACACTTCAAATGTGTATCTTTTGTTTGATGTAAAAATTTCTGATGCACCATCCATGAGACTATAATCATAAAACACTTCAAATGTGTAGCTTTTGTTTGATGTAAAAATTTCTGCTGTACCATCCATGAGACTATAATCTTCATGAAACACTTCAAATGTGTAGCTTTTGTTTGATGTAAAAATTTCTGCTGTACCATCCATGAGACTATAATCTTCATGAAACACTTCAAATGTGTAGCTTTTGTTTGATGTAAAAATTTCTGATGCACCATCCATGAGACTATTATCATAAAACGCTTCAAATGTGATGTAAAAATTTCTGTTGTACCATCCTTTAGACTATAATCTTCATGAAACACTTCAAATGTGTAGCTTTTGTTTGAATTTTTCAATAAAATTAAATGTGTTTTTATCTGGTCAGACTTTTCAATGTTTAATAAACTTATTAATGTCTTGTACAGGATTACAACTTGTTTTAGATAAAGAAGAGCTGAAAATCTTGTCTTAATAATATTTAAATCAATATATTTTATTCTCTGATTATAATATGGTTAAATGGCAGAGAATAAACTCGCCAATGGCATTTAAGATTTTGTCATTACAAAACATTAATTCCTATTGTATATTATTTTAATGATCCATTGGTTTAAAGTAATTTTTATAGATAAACCCAGTATTCAAAATAAGCATTAAATATGGTTCTTTTCTGTTTTAGTCATCGTGCACAGATGCAGCAAGGAAAAAAAGATCTGTACAAAATGGTAATATATAAATAAATTAAGTAAAACTGAAACAGCTTTATAATTCAGAAAGTTTGTAGCCTGCATATATACATAACATCCATTGTATAAATAACAACTCTTGAGTTGAATGGAACCAAAAGAAAATTTAAACTTTGGCTTTTCACTTTGATCAGTATAAGTCTATTGGTTCTATAGATCTATGCACTGACTAGAGCATAAGTCAATAATTCTAGATCTATAAAAGATGTACAGCTTTTAGTCTTTTTTGGTCTGTGTCTGCCATTTTGACAGAGATGTTTATTTGTTGAGTTTAATAAATGCTTGACACCAATATAATTATTGTTGATGTCTTTGATTAAATGAATATTCATGTACATATACAAGGGTTAACATGCTTCAAGGCATTTGTCAGAATAAGTGCATGTGTTAGTCACTATGAAATTCCTATGCACTCTGAGGTAATAATATCATTTATAATACTCTAGTGGAATATGATATGTAATTATATGCTATATATGTCTCTGCTGAAATGTTAGACCAGGATATCTTATATCATGACCTGGGTCTCTTCTTTTCTCTTTCAAAAGCTTATGTACATGACTTTTTTCATTTATAGACCTTTTGAGCTCACCTGAGCTGAAAGCTCAGATGAGCTATTGCTATCCATCTTCGTCCGTCGTCTGTCATGCATCGTACATAAACTTTTTACATTTTAATCTTCTCCTCCAAAACCACTTGGCCAATTTCATGAAACTTTGTAACCATCATGCCTGGGTGAAGCCCTTTCAGATTTGCAAAAATGAAGGAGTAATGCCCATAAGGGGGAAAATAGTGAAAAACTTATAAAATCATCTCTCTGAATCTACAAGAAATATACTTTAGTTATTTCATTTATAACATTCTCAGGTCATCTTTTTTCAGATTGCACAAAAGGTAGCCATGGGGCTCAAAATGGGGAAATTGTAAGGCACTGAGCGGGGAAATTGCTAAAAATTATAAATTGGTCACTATATCTTGAAAACTATTAACTTTTTGTATAGTTCTTTTATTTAGAATATTGTAGGTATTGACATGACGACCATTTTGATATATGGTACAAGGTCATATGTTGAAAGGTCAAGGTCACAGCTGCAAAAGAAGACTTAAATTGCTAATTATCTTTTAAAACTATTAACTTTTTGTATAAGCATGTAAATTAGAATATTGTAGGTATTGTGAAAACGATCATTTTGATATATGGTTCAAGGTCATATGTTGAAAGGTAAAGGTCACAGCTGCAAAGGAAGACTTAAATTGCTAATTATCTTGAAAACTATCAACTTTTGTATAGGCATGTATATTAGAGTATTGTAGGTATTGATACAATGACCATTTTGATATATGGTTCAAGGTTATATGTTCAAGGGTCAATGTCATATCAACATAGGAATACTATAATTATTAATTATCTTGAAAGCTATTAAATTCATGCATACGCATGTATATTAGATTATTGTAGGTATTGACATGACAATCATATATGGTTTGAGATCATATATGTTCAAAGGTCAAGGACATAGCTGCATAAGTATACCCAAATTGATTAATGATTTGGAAATTATTCATTGCACTACAGTTACTTCATGCATATTATATAAGCTACTTATAGATGAAATGCAAGTGGATATATTTCTGATTAAGTTTTGTTGGAGTTCTTAACCTGAGAAAACTTTTTAAGTTTCTGTACTTAATATATTGTCTATTGCACTTTGCAAACAATATTGGACATATCTTCAGGTGAGCGTTAAGGCCCATCGGCCTCTTGTTTAAATTAAAAAAGATTTGAAAATGTCAAAGCAGTTTAAAAAATGATTAGAGTCATAGTTGACCTCAAAGAGTAAAAAGTAAATAGTAAAAACGGACTATAATATAACTACATGTAAATGCATTTAATTTAACATGACAAATTTTTATAAGAAATGAAGAACATTCCGGTTATTTCTCAGTGACTTATATGCTAATAAGCCACAACAATTTATTTGCCATATTGTTGTGGACATACTGACATTTTGTATAACAATTAGATCAATACAGACATTTATCACATTTATTTTAGATTTTAGTATTTTTTTCATTGGTTTGTATTTGAAATTTGTCTACAATGGTTATCAAAATTCAAATGCAAATTTGTCTTCTCGTTTTATTTTTATCTTCTTTTTTAGAAGACTCCAAGTTCAATTATTTATTCATAGATTCACCTAATGGCATCAATGAAACTGAAGATAATGAAATGGTTACCCTTACATCCAAGATGTACACCTTAAAAAAGTATCAACAGACCTGGAAGGAACCTGAAACTAGCAAAACACCATCAGAATGTACTCCATCAGCTCATTTAATGTTTGTGATAATATCAGGATTTGTCATCATTCTGTTTCTTTCCATCTTTACACTGATTTATTTATGTACAAGATATTACAATCTGAAAACATATGCTGCTGAAATTCATTAGTATAAAAATAAAGTTTTGAAACCTCAATTATTTTTTGTTGTAAACTTAATTATGGTCTTTGGATACACTGTACTTTCACCTTTTTCATAAGTAAGTCACTTATAAATTTGTGAAAATGTGTTAAGTATTCAAAATCGGGGAGAGGTTGGCAAAATCGGTAGGACCTCAAGCACTGTTGCTATATTTAAAGTTTCAGCTTTTGGTATTCCAGTTTTTAAAGAAAATGTTTATAGGTTTTACTATGTAAGGTAT
The DNA here is from genome assembly GCA_029721355.1 of Tegillarca granosa. NCBI lineage: Eukaryota > Metazoa > Mollusca > Bivalvia > Arcoida > Arcidae > Tegillarca > Tegillarca granosa. The sequence continues at coordinate 17,862,186 of CM056600.1, read as the reverse complement.
TTGTGACCTTGAACAAAGGTCAAGCCAACCAGCTTTGCAAACTTAAAAAGGCTTAAATAGGGAATATTGTCACTGGTTTACTGACTAAAAACACATGATGGACCATTGACAGTTAATCATAGTAAAAGCTGGTTTAAGTTAGGTTTTGTCTAGATTTCAATAGGTATTTTCCAAAGACTGAAAAATAAAGTTACAAAATGGACACAAACAAACATGCACTTGCTGCTCTGGCAGAATTTTTGTTTGTCTGGACAAAGAAATAACTAAAGTTTTGCTTTTAGTTGGCAGAGAGTTGGTTGCTGGGCCATTACAACAATTTGAACCTTTTTTAAATCCAGAATTCAGATTTAAGGTCAGTTGGTATATGCCAGAGACCTGTAACGTCTTTATTTGAGCTTCAAGAAACTGTAAATTCTCATTTTAAAGGGGGGGGGGGGGAGATTAAATTTTGAGATTAAGTCCAGTTTATTTTCACACATTTTAAAACTGATCTAACTGGAAGAAATATTGCCTTAAAATTGCTGTGGACTCTAGATCTAAAAAGGAATAAGAATGGATACTTATAAAGACTATAAGTAAAAGAGTAAGAAATATATGTTGTGATAGACAAGCAGATCTGTTCCAACATCATATGCTCAATAACCATAAGATAGAAGATGGGATGGTATTACAAAAGTGTTAGGCACCAAAAACATCAAACATTGTTGGGCTAAAATTGTCATGGTTCAAGAGCAGTAAGTTGAAGCCTTATGGAAACTATATATATATATATATATATTTATGGTACATCCTTTAGCAAGACATTGGACACCTGTTAATAAGATGAGCACTATTTAAATACTAGGGGTTAACTTTGTGATGTACAGGCATTCTATACATGGACAAGTCTTGTAATCTCAATTTAACGAGTAATATCCCATTGTACCAAAATTTGCCTTAAATTTCTACACAAATATTTTGTCAAAGAAATCATCAGTCTGATTGAGATTGCTTAAATTCAGTTTTTAATGGAACAGCTACAGGATTAGCTAAAGATTAACCCATTGACCCTTCTGGTTTACCCTGTGACCCTTTCAAATTTTCTAGGTTAGCATTTTTCTGCTTCTGGTGATTTGATTACTAAGGGTTTTGATTTATTGTTCAACAAATGCTATTATACATGTACCACTTTAACAAATATTCCTGTGACTTATGACTTTCAACCACATAGGATTCCCATGTTATTAAAAACAATATTGTAAAAATCATGAATACACATTCTACAGTGACCAAGTTTTAAGTTGCTTAATTTGTAAAGGTGGATGCACTTTAAATTAATGGTCAATATAAGAGCAGCTAACATCTTTCTGGTAACTACATAGTAATGACTGAAATGCAAAGGAATTTTCAGTTCTGATTCACCTCAAGTAAGTGAACAATGTTATTCGTAAGTGAACAATATCTTTTATTTAAAGTTTATAGATGTCATTTGAAAGTAAACATAGTGGAGCAGATAGGTGAACATCTCAGAAAACTAGAGATGGTAAGTTAGCTACTTAGTGTATATTATTAGCTATCTGAGGTTCTGGCCAATAAATTTTTTGAAAATAATTACTGAACTATTTTATCCAAAACTATGTCTTTAATCTTTTCGTTTTAAACAGAGAACGAGTTTGGTGATCTAAAATTAGGAGGAAACTACCAAGAACCTATAAAGCAAGCATTTCAGTGACTTTATTTTCACCGGAAATCAATCTTGTTCAAAATACGCATAGCATAGCAACAAAATGTAGGTCGCTGTAAATTCCTACAGTTTTAAAAGGCCTATGGAGTAAATTATTCTGTCATTGTCTTAAGAATATGAGTTCGATATAATAAACAGGTATATATCAGCATTAGTGTAAATGTGTGGTCGTTTTTTTCAGGAAAAAAGACTTTTCGGTTGGCAAGATAAACAATATGGTTGCCCACAGATGTCGGCTGCTGTCAGTTTTTCCCGTTTTACGTAGCTTACTTAATAGTAAAGAATGAATGCATAAAAACTCAATTTATGATCGTTTATCTTTAAATGCAGCTTTTGCAGCTCCTTATTCATTTATTTAAGTATAGTCGCTTGCATAATGGCACAAACTCGCAATAGATATGTCTAGGATCTACCAAGATTGTCCATCTTGATCTGTAGCACTCGTCTATACGAACTGAATTACATAGTTAGTTAATAAGTAGAAGGTGTTATTGACAATGAAAAAAAATGAAACAATATATTCATGACAGATTTAATTTAAATGTTAGTATTTACATTTAAATTATAATGGTATGTAAGACGTACTGTAGGAGTCACTGTGTTTGTGACAGTGAATTTTGCAAAACTTTCATAGAAAATCTTATTAACTTGAATTAAGTTTGTTATTTCTTGCTTGAGTCTAGTCAGATTCACAATTACCATGGCATATTTCTGTAAAATGGAAACTTGCAGTTACAGGACATGTTGAAATTCAAAACAAATGTAGTGTAACAGGAAAAAAAAGCAGTGGCTAAACAAGGACTGGAACCTGGGACCTTCCAAATACTAACAGGACACCGGCAACTTACAGAGCTACCGGTCACCTATCAAGCCTGGTCTGCTACATTCCTCCCTTCCTTTTATTAGATTCAACTACTTTGAATAGAAATAAGACCTCACGCGCGCAACAATTCGGGCCAACGAGCTAGATTAATATAAGTTGCACAACTTGTTTCTAAATCGTTGTAAAAGAAATAAAGTTTAAATTAAAATAGAAACTACCAAGTTTCACTCTGGGACCATCCTGGCTGTCAGCCACTTCCTAGGGTAGGATGAGCCAACAAATGTAAATGTAAAGGGGAAAATGCAGCTGCCAAACTAATACTTGAAACTGGGACCTTTCCAATACTAGTGGGATGCCTTACCAACTGAGCTAACCAACCACCTATCAATCCTGGTCCGCTAAATTAAATTCTTTTGCATATACGGCATGTTGTGTCACCAAATCATCACTTCTGATTTAAACATTGCTATTTTTGACATGTAAAATCCCAATAGCAGCAACACACAGTTTTCTTTCTACGGAAAAATTTATGGAAATTGTGGATATGCATAGGGATTTTCAGTTACAAATAGACTCGAGTAAGAAAAAAATACCAAACTTAATTCCAGTAGGTACATGCATTTAAAACATGATAATGACAATACCAAACCTATACAACAGATTATAGTAATAGCCTTTTAGTTTCATTTATGTTGTAGATGCAAATGTTTATATAATAATTTTATTTCAGTAAATTTTAAAATGAAAATTGTAAGTTCCTACAAATATAAATATTGTCATGTTTGGTTATGGGTCATTAATTTCTTTTTAACTTCATATTGATATGAATTCAATAAATATGCAAATTCATATGATACCGTATAACAGGTTAAAAATTTTGCAAAAGTAACTAACACGTTTTTTTATGTGAACCCCAGTGTGTTGAGGAGTGTTTTTATTTTTGGGTCAGGGTGGTGATGGTCGGGATTTTTTAATTAATTAATGTGCAAGATTCATTCATATTGAAGACAAGAAAATAAATACTTATTTGTAGTGTGCTTACTTAATACTGTTGATAGATTAAACATGAGTGTGTAGAATCAAGTAAAAAAGTCCTCGTAGCCAAAGTAACCGTAAACTTGTCACAATAGATACTGATTTATAACCTAAATTGTGCAAAAAACTCAATCTATACATGTAACAGATATGTATTTTCTTTTTTATTTTATGAATATTTTTTGTAGATGTAAATTTAAGTATATGCATGTGTATTTAAATAAATTACATGTAAAATGATTTCATTCAAATTCAGTTACAGATAAAGATTAGGATAATTGTTGTAGGTAACATAATTACTCAGTGCATTGTATAAAAGCAATGATTTTTTTTATAAATCATTTTGTCTTATACATTTTATTTTTTCCAGGCACTAAATAAAAAGATGCCTTCAGCAGGGGCAAAAAATGTACAGTTTAAAGGGTTTCAAACAAACTCAGTGTTTGAGAAATCTCGTCAAGATGTGGGTGAAAAACCAAGTAAGGTTGGGGAAATGTACCCCATAAAATGGCCTGGATATACTCAAGTAAGTATGCTGACAACTTTATATAAATTTAAAAAACATTGTTGATTGAAAGACAAATCATATTTAAAAAAATTGTTTGACTGAAATAAAATTTCTGACCATACAATAAATAAACAAAATTTTATATACATGTATTTCCTTACTGACAGTCAGTTCTTACAATTAAACTTAAAGCTGCATTAAGTTTTCTTATGCATAATACAAAACTGCACACTTTTTTTTCTTAACTATGCCTTTCATAAAAAAGTACTTGGTTCCATGAAAAACCTTTACTTATTTGAAATTTTCTGGGAAACCTACTGATCGTGATCTACCAATGATATCTTATTTTAAAACATTGATCATGTGATTCTTTATTGAAAATGAGACAATATCAACAAACACAGCAAAGAAGCATAATTTTTGACAATGGAAGAAGCTATACAGTAAATAAACACACATGTTGATTAAATATATCCTTTATGACTGCATGAAGAGATAAAAAACAATATTGGATTCAGTTTGTCCCAGTTGGTCCCTTTTCTTTTCTTTGCAGAATCTGTTGCCATTGTTGTCAGTTCCACTTTAATTAGAAAAAATGTTTTAAAACAATTTCCCTAGATTAAGACTATACTATGTGATTTCTAATGACATGTTTGTTATTGACACTTGTAGGTTTTTGAAACAGTCAGAATTTTGTCTATGTAATTCACTAATTGAAAAAAATATTTCAACCAATCAGATGACTCGATTTATGCTAAATTTAATTGTAATAATATGTTAAGTCGATTGTTTAAAAGCATTTAAGTTTAATTTTCAGAAGAAAGATCTACAAAAGCTTTCTGGAGATTATTTTTATATTGTGTTTAATATATAATTATTCACATTTAAGTCCATTTTTGTAAATAAAAAAAAATTAATAAAATAAAATAAAAAATAATTAAATATATATATATATATATATATATATATATATATATATATATATATATATATATATACAGAAACTGAATTAGTGTATTCTTCCGCATTTGTAGGTGTGAATATAAACAAGAAAGTAATTGTTTTAAAACCCTGTACTTATGTGAACGTTTGTACTTCATTTTTATTTTCAGAATGATGTAGAAAAAAGAATTGGGGGTGTTCTTGGTCCTTTGTCATTATTTGCTCCATATCCTCATGAGGACAGTAAGTATAGATTACATTAACTGTTAATAACAAGTACTTTAACAGGGTTTGCCAGCACACATTATGATCAGCTCTTGTTAAGATTTGTGCTGAACATTTTAAAAAACATTTACATGTATAATTTCCTGGAATATTTTTTATAACTAGAAACATCAACTCATGTGATTTTTGGACACATGGATATAATTCTTCTATACAAAATCATCTTGTGGCATACTGACAAATACTATATTCTGTGATATGTTTGTTATTAATAAGTTAAAAAAAACTATTTTGTGAAAGAAAATATTTGCAGTATCCAAATCATGATTCTAAGACGAATAATTTATTACCTAATATTACACAGTACACTTTACTTAGTTGTCATGATATAGGGTTTGTAGTTTTTATTTTAAAAATATTTTTAAAATGTGATTAATGGTATTTTGAGTGTATTTATAAAAACTCTGAAGGTTCTAAAATTAATAAAACTGAAAACAAATTCAAAATTCATTGGATTTGGCATATTTTATGTTACAAAATCTTAATTTTTAGTTTTGTTTGTTTTCAGTTTCAGTAAAATTTCAGTGGAATCTTTTTTTTTAAAAATTGTTTTACCAGCATATTAAGTAGAGTTTGTATAAAATTTGCTGTTTTAGATATCTTGCAATAATGTTTATTTTTATACTACAGTATCAGAAGAAAAAGAAGAGACGGTTTTGTTGGAAAGGCCAGTAACTCCAATTGATGTATGTACAAAATTTACTTACTCCATGTAGTATATATATACACTTTTGTATTTAAAACATTTATTGTCTCAAAAGGGACTGTTTTACTCACCCAGAGGAAGGACAGGCAACTAAGCAGAAAATAATATCAGTTTTTATGCACTATGAAAACATCTTCAAAACAACAAATTTCTGTCAGAATTCCAAATACACAGATTAAGCTTGCATGAACTTAAAAACTTCCTATTATGTGTTACTGTGACATCTGTGTTTATGACTAGTGTTGATGATTTAGATTAAAAATTTTGTTTGACATGATTTGCAGGTAGGCCAGTCTATATGTTATGATGGTTTAGTTTAAGTTTATTCATAATGTATATATTGTTATCATATATACATGTTTATCCTATAAGGTGAAGGTAAAACAATCATGAAAACTTTACATGCCAGTTACTATACAGTCAGAATTTAACAAAAAATAATATCAACAAAAACTGCTGTTAACATTGTTTTATTTTCATTTTTAAATTCAGAATAATGTTTATGAAAGCCATTCTTTTTGGTTGAAACATGTGTGTGATAAAAGTGTTTTAAAATTTTTTTCTTAAAATTTAATTCAAATTTTTCAGAGAGAAATAAAATGTCAGCCAACATCACTTGATCAGCTGTCCAAGTTTGTAAGAAGAAGAATATCAGCAAAACCTGATGTCCCATATCTTAACACAGAGGATCAGCATAACTTGGTTTGTACTCTCTCTCTCTGTCTCTCTCTAAAAACTGGTATCATAGATATGTACTGCTGGAACTTATTAAATAAGAAAAATAAAAAATTATAAAAATATAGATTGTATGATTAAAAATGAATAAAACATTCTAAGTAATATTAACACAGGCAATTATTTCAAAATGCTATATAAAATATATACAGAGCATAACTTGGTTTGTTTTCTCTCTCTCTCTCTCTCATCAGGAAAATGTATGAAATGCTGTAACAGTTTATTGAATCTACATGTATCAAAGAATGAACAAATGAATTATGTACATGCATATAAAATATTTTTGGTTGTTTTAACAGGCAGCCATATTAATGGGAGAGATCACATTGTTATGGCCAGAAATCAAGAAACAGATAGATGATCCATTTCTGGTAAGTCATTCTGGTCTATCATGTAAGTTGTTATTTTTGTTAATGTTCAGTGCTCATGAGATGTCAACAGATACAGCTTCTCAGTCTAGAAACCCAGAATAGGAAAAATGTTTATGAGATATTAAAAACAAAATCAAATTCTGATGGTGGACTACGTATACAGTTGAACTATTACTCTATTATGGACCTCTACCGAGGGAACCATTCTCCTATAGTGTTGTCTGGATCGGCTCGGTCAGTCACTATACCTTTACAGACAACACTATATGAGAACGGTTCCGAGATTTAGTACATCACATGTCTTTCTTTTCCAATCTGAGCAAGAATTAATTTTCAAATTAACTTTTACCGGTAACTTTATTTAACATCACAAAATGCTTTACATGTCATTTAGATCTGAATTAATATTTATTAACTGATTGTCGGAAGCCATTTTGTATCTGACGACAACAAAACAGAGCGCCACCTGAACAAAGGGGAGTATTATTTGATTTGGTTTGCGGGGGGGTCATGCGAGGGACTTTACTTGGATGTTGAGGGACTATACCTAGTATAGTCCCGTTGCTATGCATTGTCAAGGACAGACAATTTCTACATAAAATAGTATTCATGTAGTTATCCAATGATTATTCAACAAATAAATGTGATGTACTACGCAGTATTTATTTTACAGCTCATATTTGAAATTTAGTTCTGCAGTTTAACAATGCAATGCTGTTCTTCAAATAGCTTTTGATTGATTGATTAGGTGTGCAGCTGAACTACACTGTTTTCTGACAGCTCTTGTTTAGTAGACTAGGTGAACAGCTAAACTACACAGTTTGTCATACAGTTATTGTTTGATGGACAAAATGTGCAGTTGAACTGCTCTGGTTTTCTGACAGCTCTTGTTTGGTAGACTAGGTGAACAACTAAACTCTACTGTTTGCCATACAGTTATTGTTTGATGGACAAGATGTGCAGTTAAACTGCTCTGATTGTCTGACAGCTCTTGTTTGGTAGACTAGATGAACAGCTAAACTCTACTGTTTGTCATACAGTTATTGTTTGATGGACAAGATGTGCAGTTGAACTGCTCTGGTTTTCTGACAACTCTTGTTTGTTGAACTACTTGACTGTACAGCTGAATTAGACAGTTATTGTCGCAATTCCTTTTATACATTGCACATAAAAAAGATGCTTTTAAAATTGACTTTGTTTTGTAAATGTCTGTACTGATATTTATTTTTGAATTAACAGTTTAATTTTGTTTTATAATAAACTGCAGTTATTGTATACTTATGGACTCCATAATTTATGGATATTAAAAAGAAGCATTTACATCACTCCCTGACACAACAGTTATCAATTCTTTTATAACATTATAACAACATCAGTCTGGGTGACAATATTTTTAAGATATTTATTATATCATTCAACTTTCTTTTCCAGTCACCAGAAGAAAATAAAGAATTAAACAGAAGAATAGCAGTTCATATTGTAACAGTGTGTGAAAGCTTGTTCAATCATTACCTAAAGAAAGCACAAGGTATTTTTTAACTTTATTATAACAGACAATGATGGACGCTGATATCTTGACAATTGGCTACAATCATATGTTTAGTATAGAATTTATAAAGATTTGATTTGGATACACATAAAGTACATAAATATGGAGTTGTACTATTCATCTTGTTACCAGCCAGTGATACTCTCAGTATTAACACAGTACATTTGCATGTATTACAGTGATTATCAAGAAATCTGCATATCTCAAGTCTTGGCTGAAAAGCATCATTAATTAAATGAAAATAAATTAATAAAATCTTTGAACGATGCAAAAGTTATAAGTTTTATGTAATAAGCCAAGCTTCATTTCCTCTCTCTTATTTTTGAAGAAATAGGTTTGAAAAACAACAAAAATTTGTACCATTGTGGACACTGACATTGACAATGATAATGAAGATGACACAGTTTTTAGACAAAATATAGAAATCATGTCAAAGACTATATGTGCAAGTACAGTATATACAAATTGATCGATACATACGGCAGTGAATTATTTCTTTGAAAGCAATGGATAATTTCTTTAAATGGAAACATATTTCTCTATGTTTGATTTCTTTTAATTAAAAACTTGATATAAACTGAATGAATTTATTTTCTAGTACTTAATGAACGAGGTATCTTCAGTGGTCCCGCCAACATGAGTAGATTAAAAGCTCAACTTGCCTTGGATGCTAACAAATTGTAAGTAATATGATAAAATTTATACATACTGTAATGTATATTTTAAGGTTGAAATCAAGACACAATAAATAAAATATGCATGCTTCCTTCTTGTTATAAGGGCTTATCATATTGTCAGATTAGAGAAAGTAATACAGTTAAATTGTGATTCATTGCCACATTTTGGTTAGTCTGATATTTGCCTGATCAACAGGTTTTGCCATAAATCAAGCAGGACTTGAATAAAAAAGAAATAGATTATTTGGCTTTAAATTACCGTGGCGTGAATGACGTAGCAAAGTTATCTAGGGCATCATTATGAGGCTTAAATAAATACATATATAATGAGGAAAATTATTTTTAAAAACTGATAAGTACTGTACAGTTTTATTTTTATTTTTCAGTTTGAATGTGCTAACAATTAGGCGATACATTGTTGCTGATATCCGTGGTAAAAAAGATGAAGAATCAGATGATCAAGAAGAATACATATACACCAGTAGTAAACCATTACCCCGGGGATCAGCAGCCCCACTATCATTTAAAAATATGGTTAGTTTTATATGTATTCAAGTTTTTTGAAATTATAATTATATGTTTATTAATCTCATTTAAATGAAATATATTACAAATCAAATTTAAGTAACACCTATTTGTTAAAGCATTAATTCTCAGTTTCTAGCTTACTTACTGCAATGGATTCAACCATGGTTTAATGTAAGTGGTAAAGGGTCTTTTTGTCATGGGTCTCTAAAAGTATATAGAACTTTATGTATGTGATAGTACTGATCAGACCATAAACACTCATGTAGACTTCTGTATTACAGGAGGTGGGATTGTTTTCATGTCATTCCTTGGGATTGATAAAATTGTCCACAAGTAATGAAATAAAGCTAACTTGAAAAAAAAAAATGGTGTAACCTATATACTAGTATATGTTTGGGAAAATGATATAATAGAACATTTCCATAAAGCTTACATGTATGTGTTTTATTTATTTTATTTTTTATTTTTTTTTTTTCAGATTAAAACTAGTCGACCAAAATCTAAGACAAAAAAGTTTAGATTTCATACACCTGAACATGAAGCTAAGGCAGTAAGTAAAAGAAAAATTATATTGTTATCTCCCTTGTACAAAATATTGAACTGCATCAATGGCTCAGTGTAGAGCATCAATGTTGAGAGCAGGAGGTCATGGCTTCAAACCCTGGCCGGGTCACACTCAAGACTTTAAAGTTTGAGATATTGCTTCCTCAGTTGGCACTCAGCATTAGGAAGATAGATAATCTACCTCTCCTCTGGTGCATGGATGATGGACTGGGGGAGTCATATGCTTTCCTATGTCATAATGACTAAATGAGCTAGCACCTCACCAAGCTGAAAAATTGCTGATGCAAGGCTTAAATATATTACAACAACAAAATAGTGAAGAACAGTACATGTCATACTATTAAATGCTGTAATCATCGATTTTTAAAAAAAAATTGTGGACTGAAGCTGTAATTTTTAAGAAAATTTAAAAATTGATGTTCTAATTGTGCAGAACTCTTTTATTGACTCTTTGTAATCAACCTATTTTATATATATATATATATATATATATATATATATATATATATATATATATATATTCTGATGCATTGCTATAAAAAAATTGACTTTGAAATTTGAAAAAAAAATTATTTATGTGTCTAAAAATATATCAAATTTAATTATTGGCTTTGTATTTTTGTATATTTTGACAGATTGCTGATGCCATGCCAAGCCTTGATACTAATAAATTGATGAGTCTCATAGCTGGTCTACCTGAACGAGATTTAGAAACTCCTGTATCAGGTAAATCATGCCTATACATGTATAAATAAATATTAGTATTTTAATGAATAGTTGATAATTTATAACTCATTAAATTTTATACGATAGAATTTATCAGTCTAATAATGAATAAATGTAATAAATTATATCTTAAATGTTATATATATTAAATATTATCTTATATTAAATTGCTCATTTGAAAATGTGATTGTCATGAACAGTAAATCCTGTTTATAAAGTTCACCAAACAAGGTGTTTAAAACAGTGCCCTTGCCAAGATCCATTCAATTATATAGATAGTCATTTCTGGGATATTATAAGAAACCAGAGTTCCTGAGAAAACACGAATTTTTAAATCTGTGTTATACAAATGTAAACTTTCAAACAACTTTAGTTATCCATATTTGAATATTGTGTATAAAAAGCCAAATGTTTTTTAAATTTAATCAGAATTTGCTTTTTATTTTAGAGTCAGATGCAAATTCATCAAGAATGTCAGCTGATGATCATCATCCTTCAGGGTATGTTTTCACTGTACAGAAGAGTGCATATCTAACCCATGTCCATGAATATAGCAGGACAATTATAGAATTTTCTGAGTAACTGTATTACTGAATCACATGATGAAAAGGCATCTTTAAGGATCCTTAAAGCCTCCTTAAAGCTGTCTTAAATGTCCCTTTAAGGCGTCTTTAAGGACTCCTTAAAGATCCTTAATGGAACTGAAATTTTAAGGATCTTTAAGGAGGCTTTAAGGATCTTTAAGGAAAAATTTATATTTTTCCTTTTTTTTTTTTAAAAAAAGCAATGAAATGTTATTTTTATCATTATCTTTTTTAAAATATTATTTTAAAAAAAACTATTGCATTATTAATTTTGAAAAAATAAAGTGATAATAAATTAATTTTCTTTATATTATTTTTAATCTCAAGTTTTTAAATTTATTTCTTTAATTTTATTTTTATATTACATTCTATAGTGTGATCGAATTTTAATTAATTTAATAGAAATTACAAGAAATTTTATCATTAAAATTTTCATCTGTTATCCGCTCTCGCTGGGACTCGAACACTGGTCCCTCAAGTTAAGAGTCCATCACCTTACCTATGTCGCTATGTTAGAGATGATCCTAATGATGATAATTATAAAATATGTCTCTAACAATATGCAAATGAGATCACGTGACTGAAAGAAAGCAAGTGGACATTTATTGTGAAATTTTTTTATATTTCTTTTAAAATATCTCTCACAAAAAAGGATCAAATTATTTTTATTTATCTATTTTTATAAAAATTTCATATATAATTTGCTGCAGTCATCATTTTTATCTATATATAGAATTTTAACTGCATTAGATAAAATATGTGTTGATAGGAATGCATTCCAAAATTTACCTGTAATATACTAGTATATCTAACATCAATCAGCAAGATGGTGTTTGATGATCAAGTGTATTAATCACTTAATTAATTAATGTTGATGACATCTGTTCTTTCTAACTCCTTTTACTTGAAAATTATTATTATTTATATGTAATAATTAGAGATGTTATTGATACAGAAGAAACAGTATGTTAACTGTACAAACAGCTTTTAAGTTAAATGAGATCACGTGACTGAAAGAAAGCAAGTGGACATTTATTGTGAAATTTTTTTATATTTCTTTTAAAATATCTCTCACAAAAAAGGATCAAATTATTTTTATTTATCTATTTTTATAAAAATTTCATATATAATTTGCTGCAGTCATCATTTTTATCTATATATAGAATTTTAACTGCATTAGATAAAATATGTGTTGATAGGAATGCATTCCAAAATTTACCTGTAATATACTAGTATATCTAACATCAATCAGCAAGATGGTGTTTGATGATCAAGTGTATTAATCACTTAATTAATTAATGTTGATGACATCTGTTCTTTCTAACCTCCTTTTACTTGAAAATTATTATTATTTATATGTAATAATTAGAGATGTTATTGATACAGAAGAAACAGTATGTTAACTGTACAAACAGCTTTTAAGTTAAATAATTGGCCATAAATTAAATAATTGGCCATAATGTCCAAAATAAATAACTAGATAAATAAATAGATAGATAGATAGATAGATAGATAGATAGATAGATAGATAGATAGATAGATAGATAGATAAAATAAATAAATAAATATGGTCTTTCCGAGTCTATTTTTCAACCAAAAAAAATTAACAGTAATTTTTTTTCTGGAATCTGCAGTACACATAATATACTAAGGTACTAGTAATATCATTCAGAAATTCCCGGTGTGTGTGTGTGTGTGTGTGTGTGTGTGTGTGTGTGGAGGGATTACCTATTTTTCACCGTCAAGTTGCGAATTAAATACAGAAAGAGATAATAGTCAAAAATATAATATATAGAAAGGGAAAGCTGTTTTTTTTTAAAATTCATTTACGGGCAAGTCAAGAATTAATGTACGAGAGAGAGAGAGAGAGAGAGAGAGAGAGAGAGAGAGAGAGAGATGATTACATTGAGGGAGAGACAGGTAAGGGGCATCAGCGGAAACTAAATATTTTAAAGAACGAGATATAAAGAACTGAATATGCTGAGAGAGAGAGAGAGAGAGAGAGAGAGAGAGAGAGAGGGAAGGGGGTAGCGGAAACTGAATATTTTAGAGAGGGAAAGAGAGAGTATCCACTTGTGTTTCACAGAGAGAGAGAGAGAGAGAGAGAGAGAGAGAGAGAGAGAGCAGACTGAATATGCTGAGAGAGAGAGAGAGAGAGAGAGAGAGAGAGAGAGAGAGAGAGAGAGAGAGAGAGGGGGTCAGTGCAAACTAATTTAGAGAGACAAGATCGGGAAATGAATACATTGAGAGAGAGAGAGAGAGAGAGAGAGAGAGAGAGAGAGAGAGAGAGAGAGAGCAGATTGAATATGCTGAGAGAGAGAGAGAGAGAGAGAGAGAGAGAGAGAGAGAGAGAGAGAGAGAGGGGTTCAGTGCAAACTAATTTAGAGAGACAACAAGATCGGGAAATGAATACATTGAGAGAGAGAGAGAGAGAGAGAGAGAGAGAGAGAGAGAGAGAGAGAGAGAGAGAGAGAGAGGTTATCGACGTTATTCCACTGCACTCCATCTTGGCTGCAGAAATTCACATCCAACTGGGTAAAGTTTGTCAGTTAATGGTTATCTTCTGTGGCTGGTTTCTTACTTCAATATGTTCACTTCATAACTTGTTTATAATTGAAAAGAATAACATTTTCCCTAATGTTCTTATTTTGTTCTAAATATTTACTTTACCAACTCTTTTTCATTAGGAATTGAAATTATTCGAAATCCGATATCATCATGTCAGTAATGAGTTCCATATATGTCAATTCAAAGACACTAAAATGTGCCCGCTCTCTCTCTCTCTCTCTCTCTCTCTCTCTCTCTCTCTCTCTCTCTCTCTCTCTCTCATGCTTTATTTGCATATATGCATAACACTACCCCCCACCAAAAAAAAATAAAATAAAATAAAATAAAATAAAATAAAATATAAGACATGCTTAGATTATTTTGCGATTACTTTTATTTCTTTAATTAATGTATGTTTTAATATTTTAATATTAAAATTGTCTCTTAAAATCACTTCCAAAAACACACCTTTATTTTCAACACCCAGAGTTCAGGGTTAGGTAATCATTTTAACATGTTATTTGACTTCATAGTGATCTCCTACCTAGATAAGAAACTGCACATCAAAGTCAAAAACCGCGCGTGAAATCACCTGGGATCGATAATCAAACAAGTACTGCTGTATACAATTAACAAACACCGTTAATTACTTATGCTTACTGCCTATCTGATTAAATACGGGTTGTTTATCTAAACTGTGAAAACTGCACATTTTTTTCTAATTCAGTTATGAATTAAGAAACAGGTATTTTTAGGATAAGACATACGGCTCCTCTACAAAAACTTAATGTAGAAACCAGAATTCAGACAAGCATTATCCATGTCTCCTATGTTGTATAAACCATAAAAATTCAAAATATACTAAAAACCAATCATACTTTTTTACTGAATGAATATAATAGCCATCGTTACATTAATAATTAAAAAAAATTTGAGTTTTTCATGATGAGACATCTTTAAGGATCCTTAAAGCCTCCTTAAAGATCCTTAAAATTTCAGTTCCATTAAGGATCTTTAAGGATCCTTAAAGATCCTTAAATATGTCCTTAAAGAGTCCTTTAAGGTCCCTTAAAGATCCTTAAAGATGGAATGGCTTTAAGGAGGCTTTAAGGCCTCTTTAAGGATCTTTAAGGACATATTTAAGGATCTTTAAGGATCCTTAAAGATCCTTAAAGGAGGGGGTTGGTCTTGTGAATCAAAATAATAGTAGTGTACATAGTAACCATAAAATGTTTAATTTTTAAAGGGTTTCATAAATCAATTTATGTAATTATTGTAATTTATAGAATTGTCTCCCTTCTCTAAAATGTTGACTGATTCTGGTTTCTCAAAAATGGTAATCAATAGTGAATGATTATTTAAGTGGCAAAATAGGCTTTTACATGAAACATACATTAATTTATTAAAAGATATTGGTCTTTAAGTTAAAAAGTTTATTAAGTTTTCACTCATTTTACACTTTTTCAAAAATATTTCAGATCTCCACTGCAAATTGAAAAACGCGGGTAATTACAAAAAAAAATATGCTGTGGCTTTTTTGTGCTGAATGAGCATTGTATTAAGTGATTCAGGCAGATGTGTAATGCCCTGTTTTCATTTTATATAACCTGTATATAGCATGCTACATCATCCTTTATTGTTAAAACTTTACTGTTGTTTTAAGCTTACTGCTGACCTCATTGATTTTGATTGACCTATTTTAATTATACCTCTGTAGGGATTTGTTTTCTATACAAGTTTATGGTGGTAATCCTAGTAATATCATACAATATTCAAATGTGAATTTCTTTCAAATATTTACAAAAAATCTTACAGAAGTCTTTAAAAAAGGTGCTTGTTTCTGCTGGTTTTATTTTGACCCATAATGTTATGGCTCCATCTATAAATGTATATTGCGCACTATTTTCTTTTCTTGGATGTATTTACATCTGGTTATCCGGTAAACACATGTTATTCAGAATCTGTGTCACTGTCGTAGATGAAGCGTCGACGTTTCGGTTGAGACTGGTGATAATTGTAATTAACATTGACTTCAATTTTACATTCTTGAATCAAAGTGTTTTGGTTTTCGTTTTGCTCAATAAATTCTGTGATATCATTAGACTGGAAACGGGAAGCCATGCTTGTTTTTTTTGTCAACAAAGCAGACAAAAACAGTACCGGAAATTAAAGGTCACGTGGTCATGTGAAATACACATTTCTAAAATAGGGGAAAACCCTATCTCACATGAGCAGATATGGAAGAAATAAGAATCATGGTGTCTATGTGCCTGTCAGTCTTTCCTTTCACCTATTTATTAGTCTATCCAAGATTGCATTTTTGCCCTAAAATGTAATTCTCACTTTGTATATATCTTATTCTGCTGCTCTTTCCATCTGTACATGTACAGTTCCCTTATAAGTTATATTATAATTCCTAATTCTACATTGTCCATTGCAAACATTACAGAGCCTTGCTTTTTTAACGTTTTTTAACTGCAAGATGTCAACTTTAATTTTTTTCATGCAGTAATTGATGTTGTTTTTCTTATATTTTTTGCATCTCTCTCTCTCTCTCTCTCTCTCTCTCTCTCTCTCTCTCTCTCTCTCTCTCTCTCTCTCTCTCTCTCTCTGAAAATGTATGTGTCTGTGTGCTTTTAATTGTTTAAGGCTGTGTTTTGAATTTTATTTTGAACTTTGCTTTTAAAAACATCTGTATAACTTACAGTAGAGTTAATTTTGTCTCAATTTAAAAAAAAAAATTAGAAATCATTCTTGAAATTAGTTAATAAAAAAACCTTTTTATTTTATGTTTTACATTTACAAGTTTAACTATTAAGAAAATAAAAAAATATCAGATTTATGACAAATATAAAACATGTATATAACTATACTTGGAATGGATTACCATTTATGCCTTTGGCAGTTAATACAACATATGATTTATCAATTTCAGACTAACACAAGAAGAAATATCAAGACAAAAAGTTCTTCTAAAGGTAATGAGGTTTTTTAAAGGGCGTTTAAAGAAACTTTAAATATATAGAAGTAATAAATATAATTCAATTTTTTGAAACACATGGCTTACCAAGAAGATTTAGTCTGAGTATCCTCTAGACTAAATAGTAACCTCTTGGTGGAATATTTACTCTGAGTATCCACTTTACTAAAGATTTACTCTCGAGTATCACTTTACTAAAGATTTACCCAGAGTATCCACTTTACTAAAGATTTACGCTCGAGTATCCACTTTTCTAAAGATTTACTCTTGAGTATCCACTTTTCTAAAGATTTACTCTCGAGTATCCACTTTTCTAAAGATTTACTCCGAGTATCCAATTTACTAAAGATTTACCCTCAAGTATCCACTTTTCTAAAGATTTACTCTCGAGTATCCACTTTTCTAAAGATTTACTCTGAGTATCCACTTTACTAAAGATTTACTCTTGAGTATCCACTTTTCTAAAGATTTACTCTTGAGTATCCACTTTACTAAAGATTTACTCTCGAGTATCCACTTTACTAAAGATTTATTCTGAGTATCCACTTTACTAAAGATTTATTCTGAGTATCCACTAATTAAAGATTTATTCTGAGTATCCACTAATTAAAGATTTATTCTGAGTATCCACTTAACTAAAAAAATTTCTGAGTATCCTCTTGACTAAAGTGTTAATCAGTATATCCTCTTTATTGACATTTTACTCTGAGTATCCTATTGACTAGATATTAATTGGAGATTTACTCTTAGTATTTTCTTGTTTAAAGACTCACTCTATGTATGCTCTTGATTGAAAATTTATTCTGAGTTCATTAACGAGTCTTTAAAAAGTGTTAGGAAATTTAGTCTGTTAGTGTTGGTATGGCATCAGCTTGAATTTTTTTTAACTGTTGAAAAAAAAGAACTATCGATTATGTAATGAGAAACTGATGGCATTGTTTATTTTTTTTAATTGTGTGACATTTTTACATTGAGTATAAAATGAAAAAAGGTGATTGAAAGATAAATTCATCTATCACCTATATACTAGGTCTACAGTGCCATGGTTTAGTTTAAGATTAACCCCACTTTTTCTTGTAGTTATGTATATATCAATACATACAATAAATGTATTAAGCATCATATTTGGAATCTCACCTCACCTTGCGACAAGCTCAAAAAGGTTTGCTCTACCAGCATAAATTAACAATGTTTTACATGTATATATATTATTGTTTTCACAGAGATCACGCTCAATGCCTCAGTTACAAATAGGTGAAAACCTACTGGAAGAAATTGGTGTTAGTGTTAATGTTAAAAAAGATTTGTTACATGAAGTTGAGCTGAATTACCTAAAAAGACAACGTGCCATCATACAAGATTCACAGGTAAACAACAAATACTGGTACATGAATAATGTGAAAAAAAATCGCTGCTGGTTTTTCTTCAGTACATGATGAGGTAGTGCTGTAATTTTAATTTCTGTTTCGTTGCAATCAACTGATTTAAGATATAATAAGAAAAAAGTAAATTTAAAAAAATACCTGTAATTTTGCCACATGGACACAAAAAAAATATGAATTGGTCTTAAAGTATAATAAATTTTATTGTTAAAATTCATTTTATTGCAAAAACGTCAGCACAAACTCACATCTATACAGAATTAATAAAATGTTTGTATTTAATTATAAAAAAAATATTAGAAATTTTCTTTTTACAATGATTTACATTTTTTTAACTGTCAGGTATTATCAAAAGAAAAACACAAAGATGCAAAAGCTGCTCCACAGCCAGGATCCAGGGCTTATATAGCCAATGATCTCAAACAACTAGTTAATAGGTCACATGAGGTTCAGGATTCTAAAGTGGAGGAAGATTTACCTCCCTTACTTCAGGTATTTAACATTAATTATATACAGTAGATCCTGTCTATACTAACATCTTTTTAATTTTATGTTTTCTTCAGATGATCAGTCAATAGTTTTCCACATATATAAATTCCAGTTAAAATGTAGAACTACATTCAATTTAAATTTCATTTGTATGTTCAAGAAAAATTGTTTTTCTTGCAAAATTACCTATACATGTAGAAACCATACAAAAATTTTTCTTTGTAATGTTTTGTCTGCGAAAACATTTTCTTTTTTTTTTTTTTTTTTATTTTATTGTTAAATCTAAATTTATATATGTTCTATAAAACATTGATTCTAATGTAAATGACAATGAAGTCATTTATCATAATTTAAGTTGCATGTTTTTGTTCTGATTAAGATTTAGATTTCTATATTGTGCATGTATTGTATTTTTGTAGGCTAATCTTTTTTTATAAATTGTATTTTTTAAGGCTATTACAAATAGTTCTAAACAAGATGGCACAAAAGAAAAGATTGAGAAACAGATAAAAGAATTAGAAGAAAAAGAGAAACGGGAGATAGAAGAGGAGAGGTATTAAACATTTTACTGTAGACTTCTGTTTTAATAACTGTTTCAGTTGAGCTTTTTTGGTGGTCTTACATTATTTGAAATAGATTTTATATAACTTGGAGGAGTACATACATGACCAATACCTCATAATTTCTGGGTCTAAACACTGACATCACACATAACCTGACTAACAGTTTATGAGAACTTTTCCCCCACCTTTTCTCCATTGTCAAGGCTTCTAAATTACTATCTATGTAAAAATTGATTTGCAAAGTTACATTCTAAAAACAAATCCAGATATCTATGTATTTGTTCAGAATATTTTTATGATGTCATTTACTTGTTTTTTTATTCCAGAATTGTCATAAGAGAACCTACTCATCAACAACCAGCCACAGTTAGTGCTAAATTACCAGGGGTAAGTTTTCAATAATTTTCCTGTAATTAATTAGCAGGGTGGTAAACTTTCTGATTTCTGTTCTAACATCTATTTTTGGTAGCATGTTTGTTTCATAACTTTATTTATTAATACATGTATTTGTAAAATTACATTTAATTCTGTTAACATACAAGTAGCTATTGATTAAAAATCAGCATTATATCACATTTGTTGCTTGAAATAGCTATTTCTTTAAGTCAATGTCATTAACTATTGATATCAAGTTATATAACAATTTTATTCCATCAACCTAGTAGATAAGTAGTTGAATGTACATCAGACCATCAGCTTAAGATTTTTTTTAAATATCTAAAACTCATAGATTTTTCTCATCATAATTGTAATAATATGAAGTGTATTATGCTACACTGCTTTGTAAGATTTCTATATTTTTTTTACAGATGGAAGTTAGAGCTTCAGATGTCAGAGTATCGGAGAGAGTGTGTATGTCGTCCTTGACGATAAATCGTTATTCTACTGTATATAATGATTTAAGTGAAGAGGTTTGTCACATTTTACTTTTTATTACCGGTAATAATTATTTCAAAATGAAAATTACTTTCTAGATAAAATCTCTCTTTCCTCTATGATTCATAACATGACAAATGACAATGTTGACAGAAAAAGAAAATTCCATATGATTACCTGTAGGAGCTGATAATGTATCTTGTCAGGTACCCAGGCCTCAGCTTGACTTGCAAGACAGAAAGTTGTTACAGAAAAGATCAAATCTGTTGCGCTGTTTTAACATCTGAATCCAGTATTTTTTATACAATCTTCATATTAAAATTTTTAAATTTGTCTAACCTTGACAACTTATATTAATGAGTTTGAAAAGTGTCACATACTATCAAAATGATTTTGATGAAACATATAATAATTAGCAATTTTTATTTTCTTTTTTACAGATTGATCCACCCACTGTGAAAAATTTGGATAAGAATTTATTCTTAAGTGATGAAATAAAGGAAGTTTACAAAGAAATTATGAAAACGGTACCTACCAGTCACTTATTGCTGGATGATGTGAGTATTCTATTTGGTTTGTCAAAATAAGTCTTTGATATATAGAATTTAAAAAGTATAAAATTCTCCAACAAGCAGCTGTTTTAGTGTGGTTTATAATGTAATTGTATGATAAATTTTTAAAGAAGTTGAAATGGCTGTACTGATGCTTTATAACTTTTTTGAACATATGTGTATTTTGATTAATCAAAATTACCGGTAGGTTTTAGTGCAGGCAGTGTCAGTGTGTCAAAATGTGGCATAACATAATTACTGTACAAGTATTATATTAGCATGTATTATATTTAGCACTCCTGAGGATCTCAAACATTTAGCATGTATTAATATTGGCACTGTCATTATTTCCACCTAGACAGGTGAGCTAAAATTAATGTTAAAGTGTATTAATTTAATATTGGCAGAAATTAATTTAATGCCAAAAATGCTTCAATCAATACACAGCCAAAATAAATACTTATACAATGTTTTAATTCTTGTAAATTACCTTTTAGAGAGTTAAACCTGCATGTCTTAGGTTGTTTATACAAAGAACAGCATAATAGATACATGTATATTATAACCCTGATATGGGTATTGGCAATTGATGTTCATATTTCCTGTGAACAAATTTATTGATTAGATGAAATTGTAAAGGTATGATACACCTTGGACAGCTGCTGACTTTAGATATGTGAAATTTCTATGAATTTCAAATTATACTTTGTTCCATGCACAAAATAAATTTATTCATCGTTTTTTTTTTGTGGCAGGATGAACTTGTCGTGCCAGCAGCTGACACTGTTAATTTGTCAGGTACCCAAGCATCAGCTTCACTTGCAAGAAGAAAAGTTGACAGAGTTATCAATCCTGCCTTCCAGAGAGGTGTAAAAGCACCATGGGGATCTCAAAGTCAAAAACAATGGGTTAGAACGTAAGTTTGCTTTATATATATACATGTATTGGTCTATAAAATTTTAATCATATAGTATAATATGAGTAAATGTATTGACTTTGTTGCTTTTATGAACTTTCATTATACCTGAATTTCAACAAAAATCCTTCTTATTATATATATCATGGTATTTCAGTCTTTTGAGTTTCATTCCCATTCCATACTGTGTACATGTGTTTTTGCTTTGGCAAGCAAGCCGATCATGAATGATTGTTTGCCGAAGTGCATGCATGCAACTGCTATCACAATCTTAAGGTTGTCTGCCTTAGATTCAAGATGGTGTCCTTTGACAAAGTTTATAAGAAATGTTTTAATGAATACTGAAACCAACATGCATTTCAATTTATATTTAAAAGCAAGTGTATGGAATCTTTCTGTAAGTGATTTGAATGATAGAATTGTTTAAAACTTGTCTACAGATGCTTGATTTGATTTACATGAAATTTTGACATTTTTGCTCTATTCAAGTGTCCATGTCCCTTAATCTCAAAGGGAGATTATTTTTTTAAAGCATCTGGATGACTATGATGACTTAGATTCAATGTGATTGCTCACATCCATTCATTAAACATAAAAATTGTATGCACATGCACAGTTAAAAGCAACCAGTTTCTTGAACAGAGTCCAGATTATTGAAATATTCTGAATTTTTGGAAATGTTTTTGTTAAAAAGTGTTGATAGGCTTATAAATCAAATTCATTAATTCCACTCATTAATAATTTAATTTCTGTTATATCATACTGCAATACAAACACAACGTAAATGCATGTGCTCGTTTTTCATGTTATACTCCAATAAACTACACAACCATAGCAATGCTAAACATGAATGGCATGACATATGACTCTTTTCATTTCATTGGCTGAAATTGTTTGTTAATGATAATTCCAACGCGGAAGAAATTTTTTTGATTTATAAAAAAAATCAAGAAAAATAAAAAAAAACATCGTTTTATGTTTCAGTTTAAGTGTTTAAAATTAAATTATAAGGAATAACTTGTGTTTTTAACAAGTTTATTGAGTCATAACATGAAAAACGCTGTGCACACCTTTTTATAATGCGCTACGTGTCTTATGAAGTGTGCACACCATTTTCATGTTATGGCTCAATAAACTTGTTATAAACACAATTTATTCCTGAAGTATCAAATTAATATTGAGTTTCCAAATTCTTAAGATGTCTTATTATCAAGTTTTGTTAAGGCCAGCATATATGAGTTGTCTTTGTTCTAATCATAAACCTTTTAATATTTACAGCCCAAACAATCCACCAAAAAACTTCCTCGGAGAAGACACATTTCAACCTTTGGTATGTAATATATGCATGTATTCAAAAAACATTTTGTTGGGTTCACCATTGTACTCCATATAGTTCATATATAAATATAATGGTAAAATTATTTCCATGGGTTATAAAATTATATAACTTGATGTTTTCTCTTAAAAACTATATGCTATTCTTGGTTTATTGCAAAATAATATTTTCTACAACCAGTTGAAATAACGTTTCAAAAAAAAAACTTTATTTGGAACCATATGGAAACATGTGAACCTCATTAATTGATAAAGTTCTATTTATAATATTCAGAAATATTGAAATTTCATGCATATATAATGCTTATTAGACATATCATTGTTTCCTCAGAAGTAAAGTTACTGTATGTGTTAGGCAGCTGTTTTTGTTGTCCTTCTTTTTTCAGGTATGTGTTTCTTTTTCTAGTTGTACAAGCTATACAAATTGATCTATACCATGAGATTCATTAACATTTACAAAATAATGCAGTTTCATTATTTAGAAAAGTTACAGAATTCTGACCATGATGACATTTAACAGTTCTGAATTTTAAACTCTGAATAAAACAATAATTCCTGCCAAATATTACATTTAGAAAAAAAAAGTTTTAGATCATTAAAAGAAAAATGTACAATAGGATTTTTTAAATTTCTTTATATATATATATATATATATATATATATATATATATATATATATATATATATATATCACACAAATAATTTGTATGCATACAGGTACATGTATATATGGGAAAAACAAATCTTAATGTTTTAGACCAGGAAATGACCTGGTAAGATTGGTGAGTTTCTCATTTGTAACATCATACCACAGTGGTCAAAAGCATGTCAATTTCAGTTTTGTAATTATTTTTCACCACAGAAAATTGATTAATTTCAAACAAGCATGTTTTCTTTTACACAAATATGTGTCATTTAATATTCTTCATTTATCTGTCATCACATTCTCAGTTCTACTTGTTAGAGGTGGGTGAGATTAGGTGAGGTGGCTCAGAGTTATTTTTATTATTTTCATTTTTGAAGCTTCTTTAAAATATTATTATTTTCCCATAGATTTGAATTTAAAAGACTTGGTGTTTTGGAATAGATAACCAATTTATAACAAATATAAGTCTGTTGCCATGGTAGATTTTATTTTTCTTATTGAAGTTCATATATTTTCAAAAAGGTTATGTTGAGAGGATAATTTTGGTATTTTTTTATCAATACATTTAGTTTATTTGATTTATTCTGGCAATAAGGACATGAAACCCAGTGCAACTATGGATATGGATTCAGGTGTAAGTATACACTGTAGGGTCATGTCGCCATGGTAACATGTAGTATGAATTATTTAGTTTTTGTTGGTATCAAAGTAGAAAGTAAAATGAAACAGTTATTAAGTTTTTATGATTTTTAGCTCACACACACACACACACACACACACACACACTGGCTTATTCATGAAGAAAACATAGATTTTATGTTTAATTGTGTGTACAATATGCATTGTCCAAATTTTCTCTGACCCTTACACTCTATGTCTTGCAGCTGTGTGTACGGTTAGAACATTTCATATAATAATAACTTTGGATTTTTCAATACCAAATGGTGCCACCTCATTTCACTTCAGACTAAAATTTTTAGTGCATCCATAGAAAAAAATACTAGCCTTGATTGCAAGGTGAATGAGTTGTCTTCCAAAATATTTAATATATACTTCAAGATGTCATCGCTGCTCGTTTGAGAATTGCTGTTGAACTTTTGCCGACCTCTTCTCCAATTTTTATAGTAAGACTACTTGACCTTACAAAAGTCTCAAATTCAATTATTTTTGAAGACAAATCATTCACCTATCAATTAAGGTTAGTAATTTTTCTAGTTCTACTAATATTTTCAGTCTGAAGTGAAATGAGGCAACACCCCTTTCCGACACAAGTTGGTATTGTAGTTTTCGGTATATGAATTTTTCTGAACCTACACACAGCTGCATAGCATAGAGTGTGTTAGGGTCAGAGGAAATATGGACTACAATCAGCACTGTCCCCTGCAGTCCTTACAAAAATTTCTTGTATATGTATACAGTATATGCATTATTGTCATTGCATGAATATAAACATTTAATAAGTACTATTGTGTACACAAAATGATATGTAACATTCACATTTGTTGTTCTTAATATAATGCAAAATCTGGAGGGAGTTCCATTGTCTCCTTCCACAAAAATTTTGATTTTGGTTTAACAGCGTATAAAAAGAGATTTAAACATTTTTGGGGAAAATAATTTGCCAACAGTTTACAAAGAATTTTATAGTTGGAGGCACATGTATACAAGTACTCTAACCTTAAAGTGATTTTTAAGGACTATTATTGTATGAAAGATAAGATAAGATTAATTATTTTAAATTTTTTAATTTTATATTTAAATAGAGTATACTCAGTTCTATTTATTACAAGGACACACACACACACACACACACACACACACACACACACACAGTACAGTAGTTGGTATAGAAAATTATTTTCCACAAGTAATATACCTTTAAGTGAAAAAATTAGTTATCAAATTAGAACTTTGTAGTAAAAAAAATACCTTCTTTAAAAGAGCAAATACAACCAAGAACTTGACACAGCAACCAGGTCCATATTTTGATACAAGTCCTGTTTTTCTATACATCCATCTAATACATGCTGTTTACAAACTTTCTGTACTACTTTATTACATGACTATTACAACAATGAGTTGGCTGAGCATGGTGTATTGTTTGTGTCATATTTACCCCTCACACACTGACACAGCAATCATGGTCTTATAATGTAATTAGGTTTTTATTACTGGGGTAATGGAAAAACATGCATTAAATGAAAATATAAATATTTTGGGGGGAATTATGTGCATATATAATGGTTCCCGAAATTTTTGTTCTTGACTTGTAGTTTAGTAATTGCTAAGAATTAAAAATTTGGGTCTACCATATGTGAAACCCCATATAATTTGTGTAAAATTGTTATTCTTAATTGTAATGGGAAACATTTGTATGGTACAAATTACTGAAATTATGTGGGGTTTTTTATTGCAAAATTTAAAATTACATCAACCCATAACTAGTGGGAAGGATAATTCTACACAAATATGAAGTTGTATTCTGTTAAACATGTTTTCAAATGAAGATTAATCACTTTTTATTATAACAGAAGAGAAAGAGGAAACTGCAGTTTTATAAAGAATATGGCAAAAAATTAAATTTGACAGAAAGTTCAAGAATGGTTATTTATTCTACTTACATATGTCTATCTAACATCATTTTTTATGATTGTATAAGTACATATGTTAAAAATGATGTACCAGTAACACAGGCCATAACAATCTGTTAGCATTCATTGTTTTCGAATATAACCAATGGATTCTTATGTAGAATTTGCCACAACTAAACACCATCTGAGGATTTTGTTAGGATTGGACCAGGTTTTGTAAACATGGCTTAATTTACCAAATAATTTCATGATGTGTTGTAATAAAATTGTTTATTTTTCATATGTTTTCAGATTTCTCTTTAAGTTATTGCAGGTTGCAATGTAGTTATAAAGCATGTCACATGCTAAAGATATAACAGAGATTGCTACAGATGATGGAGGATGGATTACTTTGGGTTATTGTCATACAACTTATCAATAATGCTGCTTTTCAGGCCAGACTTAGTATCCATCGATCTCATGTTGTCACCATTGTTTAATTAACAATGCAGTTATTTGTCATTGTGTTTATATGATTTAATGTTTATTCATTTTAGACACCAAACATGGAGAAAGTCCATGACATAATGCATAACCCTTCCAAGATGTCTACCATGTTACAAACTGAAAACATGCCCAGATTTGTCGCAGAGAAAATGCAGCGTACTTACGCATCCTGGTTACAGTGGTGGAAAAGTACTATAACCAGTGATGATTACATGAAATATCTCTCCACAACGGTATAGTTATGCTACATGTATTCTTGTAGTGTAGCCTTGTAGCTATTTTAGCTCTTACAATGTAGCATAGTTATAAATAACTAATAATACTGATTAAACTATAATTTCTTCACTTTTACAGTGGATGTGGTGTAGTTGCTGTACAATAATATTGTAACTCAATTTTACTTTGATGTCTAACAATTAAGCTTAATAATAGGGTCTGTGAGTCTCATTTTAAATCTTTGAATTTGTACCCTGACATAAATGTGATTCCAATTTATGAATTACCAAGACCCCTAGTTTCACAATTACTCCATAACACAGATTTTCCTCAACTTTAATCTTGCAGATTCAGGTTCCTAGAAATAATTTTGTTATATTTTGAAATATTTTAGAAGTTAAGGTGTTGCTTTGAAGATCACTTCAAGCTTATGTAACATCTGTATTAAGTGTTTCAAAAATGTTTATGTGTAGCTTCAAAAAAGATATTTGCAATATTTAAGTTCAGGAAAATCGTAGTAGATGGGAGTAGATAAACATTGATAAGGTCAAATTATCAATTGTTTATTGATGCCATTAAATAAGTTTGTACCCAGATATTACAAATTCAAGATGGTCACATGATGAGATTCACAGACCCTTGATGAGCTGGGTTGCTTTATTATGTTTCACTCTAATATATATATATGTACATGTACTAACAGTGTAACTTAGAAAATATCTTTAACATTTTAGTGTACTGGAGTATACTTGTTGTGTAGTGATTGTAGCTTAATGTTACTTACTTTTGCACTATTTCTGCTGTTGTATTTTTCTTGCACTATAAACTGTAGCATCTGTATTACAAATCAATGACGATAACTGTTGACACATAAAAGATTTACTCTTGATTACTAGTACTTGAAAATATCAGAAAAAGAATTATTTTCAGTTCTGTAAAAAAATGAAAATTAAACCATGAAATTTTTGTCAGCAGAATTTTAATCAAAAGGACTTAACAAAGGTTTAATGTGATTTTTTTTTCCAATATGTCAACATTTTTGGTCCTAAATTGATTTTTATACGCCCGTCATATGACGGGACGTATTATGTTACGGTGCTGTCCGTCCGGGCGGGCGGGCGGGCGGGCGTCTGTTAACAATTTGTATTCCGTTCAATAGAGACCACAAACATTTATGGATTCAAATGAAATTTGGTATACAGCTTTACCATGGTAATACCTTGTGCAAGTTCGAATTACAACTTTTTCGGATTATTTTTGGAGGAGTTATGCCCCTTTTTTAACTTAGAAATTTTTGTATGTATGACCATGTGGTTTCCGATCATCAGAGCCTACAACTATTTATGGATTCAAATGAAATTTGGTATACACATTTACGATGTTATTATCTGGTGCAAGTTCGAATTACAACTTTTTCAGATTATTTTTGGAGGAGTTATGCCCCTTTTTTAACTTAAAACACCTTTTTATCATACTGCACAGATCACGACAACAGTTCAAATTATAATTAATCTTTAGAGATATAAATTATTTCAGGTTGGTTAAAAAAATGTTCTCAAAACATTTCAGACAAAAAATGTATTTGTTTCCTAAAATCTTCCTGCATGCAATGCTTAACACATGAAAACACTGCCATGACCTAACATTATATTTTAAACTTCTTCCTTCCTGGAAATGAATATGAACTATATAGCAGTCTACCACTATCCATTTAGCAATATATTTTTACATACATATATCCTAGTTGTAATTATAATTCTCAGTAAAGAATGGAACAATCTAGAGGATTAGTGACGAATTCATTCGGAACATCCTCTGGATGTGAAATGATAAAGGCGACAACTTTCTCCTTTTTAGCAGCATATATTTGCATCTTGGGGACCTTGAAAACTCCTCGATAGATTTTGCTAAAAATTTCTGAGGTTATGGAGTCTAATGCGATCTAGCTTTCTAACTTGGTGAAATTTTTGGGAAAAATCGGTATCATACTTAATTTTGGGGTCAAACATGCAAAAAATGAATTTTTCCAAAAAACAATTACGTTTAACACACTCCTGTTCAATAACAGTTCATTGTACGAAAAAGTCGTCCATTGACCGAAAAATGTTTAAGATCTGACGGAAAAGACGGTATTTTTATATTTTTTCTATCTTTTACATAAAATCCACAATAACTGTTTAAAGTCGGCGCTATCATCCAAAAACAATTTAACGTACCGTTTTGAATTCGTACCCATATTAAAGTAACCAATTCTTTACCAAATTATTGGTAGGTTTGGCACTTATCCGTTAGGTCTGTGTCAAACTTTTGAGTGGCAAGTTCTGTGGATGAGCTCTACTGATAGAAATCCTCTAGATTGTTCCATTCTTTCCCGCGAAACCCCTAAAGGTGTCGCCACACTAGTAAATAGTACTACTCGATCAATATAACACGGGCGTATAATGCTACGCTCGGCGGTGCTCTTGTTTACAATTTTACCAGATTTAACATTTTAGCATAGTTTATAATATTATTAACAATTCTTGATGGTATAACCCTTTAGTTGACAATTTATTTTGATTTATTTAATGCACATCTCACTTATAATAATAATACATTATTTTTAATTTCTAAACGATTTATTGCACATATTAATTAATAGGTTTTGTTCTTTTATAAAGCTTGTAAAACATTCACGTCTTCTATTTGGCCATTGACTTTTAGAGGTTAAATTACATCTTAACATTTTCAAAATTTCAAGAGTCAAACCATTTAAATACATTACTGATTCTTACTGATGTTCTCATAGAGTCTCTTATCTCTCACCTAAACATCAAAGATATCTCAGAAATTCTTCAGACAAGCAGGCTGACATGGTTTTAGCCATGAAGAGCGCAGTACAGAATGAATATCTAGGATCCATACACTGAATGTCTCTGGTCATCCAGCCCTGGGTAGACCAAAACTGACCTTGGATGACCTAGTGAAACAGGAACATAAGTCTCTAAGAATAGGTGATACAAACCCACTGGATTGCCAAGCATAGAGGGGAGACTGTTCTCGACTAAACAGCCAAGCCTTATGCTTGTAAAAGAAATAATCAAAGGCCTAGATAATCTAAACAGGATATTGATGATGATGACTAAAAGTCAGTAATCATATTTAGTTTGAAAGAGGTAAAAAACATAGTCTCAATTGACTGAAATGAAAGCACTTACATTAACAAAGTACTAGATAAATGCCTTAACAAACAATGCTTAATTATTTAATCTGTCTGTTGATTGGATGAATTCATTTCTAAAATGTCATGCATCTGATTTTTGAAGATCTGCAGTTATGAATATGAAAGCCAATAAATTGTAATAGAAGGAAGAGATGTATAAAATAAAGATTATTGTTTGTTATGTTCAATTCAATGCAGCTGGAAACTTGTGACAATGTTTTAACAAAAATTATAAAAATAATGTCAAAAGTTTACAGTCATTCAACTTGATCCATGTATAAATAATTGTTGGACATTTTTTGTATGAACTATTTCTAGTTTGAATAAAAATTTAAGAGTCAAAATTCTGCTTTCGAAAATTTTACATTATGCATAACTTAATCATGATAATATGTCAGGAAAGTTGATGTAAATTTCATGTTAAAAACTAACTAAACTGATAAATCAGGTATTCTCAGTTTTTAAAATTTTAAAACAATTAAAGTTAATATAATTGTCATTTATACATTAATAGTAAACAATCTTCACAAAAATATTATGTTTTTAAGTTTGTAAATTAAAATAATTTTATGTTTATTATGGTTTATAATCAATAGGAAACAGATTACCTAGGATCTGTATTCCATTTCTATGACTCTGAAGACGATGATGATGAGGAAGACACACCCAGAGCACCTGCCCTGTATACATTGTCCCACCCACAATCTAACTTATTACTTAAAGGTCTGACAAATCAACAGAGAGCATCACCCAGGGGAGCTCACTCTAGCAAAGCAAGAGAAATGAAGTGAGTATATATCAGCACAGAGAAAATTAAGGTTTGAAATTGAGATGCTGTGATGTCATATAACATGTATAATGTTAGTTTATAAACAAAATAAGAAAGGGTCTGTAAGTCTTACCATCAACTTTAGATAATTAGGTATAAAA
Organism: Tegillarca granosa; assembly: GCA_029721355.1. Lineage (NCBI taxonomy): Eukaryota > Metazoa > Mollusca > Bivalvia > Arcoida > Arcidae > Tegillarca > Tegillarca granosa. The sequence continues at coordinate 17,830,720 of CM056600.1, read as the reverse complement.
ATAAATGACATTATTTAAAACTGTCATGATTCAAATGACAACACTGTAAAACAAGTTGTTTTTCAACACAACAGATAATAAAACCTTGTTCGTTTGACTTCCTTGTTGACCCTTCAGAGAGTGATCTTCCTTTAATATATTTTGTGTTTATGAATGATATATATCTGCTAGTCGAAATTAAATCTGAGAAAAGGGTTCAAAAATGTCATATTCCATAAAATTGAAAGGGTTAATGATTAAGGGTTTAAGCTACTTTTATTTGATGACAATTATTTATATAGACTATATGAAAGAAAATATATACAATGTATATATATATTTATAAACATTTTATATAATGGTATTGATTAACAATATTACAGAAATAGACGTGTTCAGATTTTACCAGTGTAAGTAGAAATGTTAAGACAATTACTTATTAATTATCAAATTATCAAATGTTATTTAATGGTGATATAGGCTAGGTGGCAGCTGTTTTGTTTATTTATTTGTCTTGTTCATTTTTATGCATAATTTTATTTCATCTTTTTTTATTCAAATCTTAATTTTTTTTATATTTACAAATCATGTAACTTCATCTCTTGCATAATGCATTGTTTAACATTTTATGTATAAAATAAATAATCATATTTAACTAATGAAAACATTTAGCTAAGTGGTTTAAGCTGCAGGAAGCAGAAACATGGTTCAAAGATTATAGGTTTGAGCTCCAGAAAGACTGTTTTGTATGTCCTTTCATATTGCTGGTTGTTTATCAGAAGTTGTTTATCTTCTGATAAACAGACACCTGTCTAAGTGTGTTGTAGTCACAGTTGCTTTGTGTCATAAAAACTGCTGAGTTTGCATGGAGTCTGGACATGCCTTGACTTATAACTGAGTTCAAACAAAGATAGAGGTATATTGATGGCAATGGAGTTCACTTACGGTGTTGTTATTTTATGTACTGGTAATTTATAGAGGAAATATGGCAATGAAATTAACATGTGCATAAAATGATATGATTTAATCTGATAAATGTTTTAAATAGATATGAAACAAATTTTGTGGAATTTTTTCAATGGTATGATTTAGAAATTTGCTTGCCTTGGGAAAGTTTTTCTGTAACTGCTTTATCCGTATCTTTGTATAAATGTCAGCAGATAAAATGTGGTACAAGGGTGGACTATATTTGCATAGCTAGAAATTTCAAAGTTTCTGGGTTTCTTGGTTTCTTCAATATGTAAACTATTCAGTCACTATGCCCTTCGACCCTGTAACAGTTTTGTGTAGATTGTAAATTGTTTGAAGAAAAAGAGAGGCAGACTTAAGAGATTCACTTGTCCTGAATCACTTTATTTTAATATTGGACTTTTATAGATATTAATGCACTGGTTGATTTTTTATTTTAAGATTGAAGGTGTTTTAGTAAATCAGTAAATTTTTTAGATGTTGCTATTGTTCATATTTTGCTTATTTTATGATTAGATTCATTTCTTTGCTTGGACAAAGCTTGCCAGATCACATTTTATGTAACAACAGATCTCATTCAAATCATTGTATTGAATGTTAAAATTTCTTTAATGTTTTATAAATTCTTAAACTTTTTTCATTTACAGAGAGTTACAATAGAACTTCAATAACTACATTAAACATTGTTTTCTGGAATATCATGAATAACTCAATAGCCCGAGCTCATCTGTATCTTTTTAAATTTGAAAAAAGAAAAAAGAAACAAAAAAGTCAAGAAAATTCAAATAATAAATAAATAAAAGAATAAAATAAAACAAAATTTTTAAAAGCAAAAAAGGAAAAAAAGAAGAAGAAGAAGAAGAGGGAAAAAAACAACAAAAAAGCTGTTTTAGAAATTGAAGTTCTACTGTATGTACTGTATATATACACATGTATCTGGGATAATTTTGGGATATAATCAACTAATACTTATGCATTATACATGACAAATTAATACATGTATATCACAATTTGTATAACATTACATTTACTACAAATGTAACTTGTAATTAATTAATCATTAGGTATGCAGATATCTTGCTGAAAATATAGAAATTTGTAGAATTTAAAATCATTTAAACTGTTTTACCCATATTTGATTATTTTACACATATTTATTATTTTTAACCCATATTTGTAATTTAAGACAACTTAACTGTTAACTTACTTTAACTTTTATACAACTACTTGAAATAAAGTGGTGTGTAAAAATTTTATCTGACTAGATAAACATCTCCAATCAAACTGGATATGAGAAAGGTTTTGAGCATAATATTTTTGGTATATTCTGCTAAGTTTATTTTTCAGAACTTTTCTTTCTTCTTTATGAGGAAAGTCATAAAAAATAGTTTGTTATTGGCAAAAGTGGCACATATATTAGATAATTGAAAATTTCTGCCAATTGAACTTTAATGGATGATGATGTCTCGATTTATGTGATGGAGCTAAGTAGATATCAAACTTATTTGATGGTGTCAATATGATAGACAGTGTTTTATTGTTTATCTTTCATTTAAAAAAATCTTGGAAATGTTTAAACTTTGGTTGTCAGTTAAAAAATTAAAGCCAATATAAACAAGTCTCACCTATCCTTTGTCTTGATAGTAAATAGAGAATAATGAAATTAATGAGCAATTACACTATATATACAAGATTATTTTTTATAGAATATGTTTTTGCTTTTAGCCAGCTAAAACTAAAGCTGTAAGCTTTTAGACCATTCTAGCTTTAAGCTTAAATTATGATTAGTACAGTGTATTAACTTGCAGAAAAATATAGGGAATAAATGCTAGTAGCTACTATATACATAGAGATGAAAAGATTGATGTATTCAATAAAAAAAATTATGGGCCACAAGCTCTAAGCATTCATACTTTGTATGGCTGTCTCATAAATGCTAAAAACGTATCATTTAGAAAAAAAAGTTACATGGTCCTTTGGAGGAGACCTTAAAATTGATGCCCCTTGTCACAGCAGGGTTGGCATGCTAAAGAACTATTCCTGCACATGAACCTGAACATACTGCAAATGTCAAAATTCATCTGGTGACGTCTTGATATAAGTGAAATATTCTGGAACATAAAACCCCATTCAACTGAAAAAAAAAATCATAAATTATAAAATTACCGGTAAATTTTGCTGAAAATGGTATACCAGTATGCTGTTTTTGCTAAAATTTAGTTTTGATAAGTCATTTAGACTTACAAAAAGCATGATGAACTTTATATGGTTATATGCTTGCAAATTTTTACATATTGCAAAACATTTTCTATTCTATAAAAAAACATGATTAGAATATGAAGTAGTTAATTTCTGTCAAAATTCAATACTAGGCATTAGTAAGTGAAAAATACTCAACAGAATTGATTCATTTAATTGTCTTTGAAAACATGGTGACACCAGCAGAAAAATAAATATGTACTAGTTCAGCTCAAGTGTATGTATGAAGTCATAAAATTTTCATGAAGAGGCTCCAGTGGTAGCACCAAATGTAATGTTTTTAGGGGCAACTCTCTAAAATAAAGTATTTATCTGTTTCTTAGTTGTAGTGAAAACAAATGTCTTTAGGGGCAACACTCTAAAATAAAATATTTGTCTGTTTCATCATTGTAGTAAAAACAAATGTTTTAAAACCTTTAACTTTTAATTTAAAAAGAAAAATATTAAACTTTTTTTTTTCAAACCCATCCCCCCATTTGTTTTAGTTTTTGTATAAATTTGATGTCATGACAAAACTCGTTTGTATGTATTTTTTGTTTTACTAGTCGATTTTATAATTTGTTTCATACCTACCAGTAAGTAGCTGTTTCATCTTTTTCCTCATGGAAAAAAGAAAAGAATATAAAAAATTGAATAAAATATTTTGTTTATTTTTTTTTCAGGGAAAAGGAAAAGAAAATAAATGAACTAAAGAAAGAGAAGAACAAATATGAAAACGGAATGTGGAATGTTAATGCGGTATTAATGGGAGGTCTTGGTAAAGACCCTGTATTAGAAGGTTTGTATTTTAATTATGGAATTAAAGTTCTAAAGAAACAGAATTATGCAAATTCTGATGTAAACAAAACTTTGAAATCTTCAGTGAAATATGTAGAATATATTTCATAGTTCTTTTAACTAAGCCCCTAGCTTTACAAGATGAGCAGAATTTCATGTGAAAAACTTGAATAATAATTAAGAGGAATGGTCAAAAGATATGAAGTTTTATGCCTCAGTAAGGATTTATTCATTTCTATTAATGGCTTGGTTCTGGGATGGTGGAAGAAACCAGAGTGCCCAGAGAAACCACCAACCTTTGGCAAACAAACTGACAGACTTTTTTCACATTAGATTGTGCTTGAGTGACATTTAAACCTAGGCAGTGAGAGATGTTGTGACAGATGACATGACACTGCAGCTAGGCAATTAATTCATCAAGATTCATATAAAACTATATAAGTAACATATTAAATATGTTAAAACAACCATGATAACATACACCAAGCTTAAGTAGTGTTAGTTAAACAAATTTATAAAAGAAAGTAAACATTTTATTTAAATTTCTCTCTCCATTCTGGACCAGGTATTGTAATACAAATAAGTCATATTCTTGGTATAAACTATAAAGTACAATCTTTAATTTAAAAAACTTAAATGTTTATTTTGAGCCTATGTAGGCTCCTCTAGTCGGTGCATATCTAGGTTTTCATAACTTGAAGTAACTAAAAGTATAAGTCACCAATATCACAGTTAACCCTAGCTGTTTCAGCTGGTATCAGCCGAGTGAACTTGAGTAATGTTAAAATGAATGTCATAATGCTTAACAATTTACCAGGCAGCCTCTATAAGCCTTAACCACAAACTCAGTTCCATCAAATTTTATATTATGTATATTTAAAAAAGTATTATTTTATGTGTTTATATGTTTTATTTAAGCTCATTTTTATTTTTTATAAAACAATAATACATTGTACAGTGTTCATATTTCTTATTGTTATGTTTTTGTAGAATATTTTGACATTATAAGTGGTATGTGATGAAGTGATTGATATCATTATGGTTCATCATGGTTAATTTTGTTTTCAATCAAAATATGTTGACAGTAAAACCTCAACTCATTGTCACAATTTGATCAGTTAGATGGTGGTGATATAAAAAAAATGGCTATTGGCTAAGTAAAATTTAAAAAAAAAATCAATTACCATAAAAAACCCATGTAATTTACTCAGTTTTTCTGGTAATAATAAAATGAAAGTTTGGGGGTGGGTAAATGACATGAGTAGATTGTTTCCAGTTTTTTTTTTCCCTTGTTTATGAAAATGTTCAAAATGTAAACATTTGTACAGGAAGTTAGCTTATTTAATGTTCGAATAAGATTGTACGGAAAAAATATGGCAAGAAAAGTAATAATAATTAAAAAAAAAAAAATTGACATTTATGTATGTGGAACAGTATTTTATGCTTACTTTCCCTATACATATTTGCTAAATGAATTAAATGGTTAACTACTGTTTGAATGTCTAACATGCAATTATCCAGTCATAATTAAATAAAAATTGTTTAAAAATTACTGAATGATACTAGATTTTAGACCTAAAGTAGGTTAGTAAGAAGTGAGGTTGCAAAGATGTTAAGGGACATTATAATGAGGTTTTACTGTTTCTTGATTAATTTGGATTGATTATAGGAGTTTTAATTAATGGTGACTGAAAATTAATTTTTCAATTGTTTTTTAGTGTTTTAACTATGAAATATATCCATTTTACTTCAATATTAAGCTGTTTGATATGAATATTTTATATATGTTTTAAAATGAAAGTGATTTTAATTTTTTTTTTTTTTTTTCCGATTTTAATTTATAATAATACATGTATAAATATCCACAGAGACAAAAATGGACTGTATACCACAGATTTTATGTAATTACATATGATAAGTATTCAATTTATCATGTGGGTAATACTAGTGGTACTATCATTAAAGTTTACACAATTAATTATAACAAAACCATCATATTCTAATGGAAAATAGCATAAGTTTTACTTTTACACCTTCATACTCATGTATACATAAAAACTTTTTCTTATTAATAAAAAATTAGTCAGAAACCTGTTCTACATTTTTATGTCTATATACAAATTAATTAGAGGTTTTAGTTATTTTTTCATTCGTTGAATTCAGTAAAGATGGGGAACTTTTAGATTGACCACTTTTGTTTCTCACAATATAAATTGAACTACAACAAACTTACTTACATGGTTCATTGATATATATATATATATATATATATATATATATATATATATAAACCCTAAGAACTTCAATTGCACTTGGTTCTCTCTTTTGGAGTATCTGTGTTATATTATGTTATATTACATATATACACATGTATGAATTGTGGGTTATATTGTGGTTCTGCACACAGCAGTAAGATTACTGGGTAGCTGTAATGTACATGTATATACTGCAAGTTACAGTACACATGTAACTTTACACACAACAGCAAGAATTATTGGTGGTTGTGATGCATGATGAAAATGAATTTAGATCTCTACTGTACACTTAACAATAAATTCACAAATCCTTGTTTAATCAAATCACTTAAAGTTTTGTTAAATAACATGCATTTCACAATTTTCACAATAAGCTATCTGATTGTAATTAATCATGACACAAGAAAACAAATTAATTAATATGAAACACAAGAGAAAGACATACTGTGATCATTGAGTATATATAGAGGCAAAAAGTAGACATTTTAATATGGTGTCCAGATGTGGCAAATGGGTCCTAAAACAGATAAATAATCAATAAGCCATAGATTTTATTGGAAATAAGACAGTGTTAAATGTGAAATGTTTTATGAATACTTTCAAGTTGGTGTGTACATTCTACAGAAATCAATCAACAATATTCCTTAATTCTGAACTCTTAATTTGTAATATTGTCATTCTGGGATTTAGGTCTTTGTATCAGAGACATTAGGAAATGGTTGGCTTAATTCTAGATTTTTAGCATATAAAGAATTTTTTGAGCTGGAATTCACGAGCACTAGGAAAAGTGGCATCAAATACATATTTTGTGTAATGTTATGTTTATTACTAAAAACTGATCAAATATCATTTAGAATTAATACACTCAAAATCGCAGCACAAAATTCTAAAATTAAGTCAAACATTTTCTCAAAGGTTTATGATATTAGATCCTATCTGGTGGTTGGGATGATATAAGTATTTTATGTATGGTCACAACACTTTACAGTGTTGTTTAACTTACATATATCTTTATAATGATTTATACATCTATGTAACAAAAACAATGTACAAGCTAATGATTTTCTTATCTTGAAGATAGAATAGAACTTCTACAGTATAGTTACAGTAGTAATTATATAACTTACAGCATACAAATGTACTTGATTTGAATACTCTTATTTGAATGAGTATATAAATGTATCACCATAACTACTGGTAATAGATTTATTGATTTCATGGGGTTTTACGTCCCAGTCAATAACATTTAACTTATATTGAGATGTCACCAGCTTTCAAAATTTCTGCCACTTTAAGGTCTCATCCGAAGGATCCTACTTGTAATAGAAACTATGCCATTGAAGTTAATGCTCTGCCATTTATTTGTACTGGTACATTGTGCTCTGTAATTGTATAATGTAGTTAAGCAGAGTGATGATGTTAGTGATCAGATTTTATGCACCAATCAAAATTATTTCACATGGGAAGATATAGGAAACTACAAACCTTTGACTAGCAAATTGTTTAACTATCATAAGTGGAATTCTAACAAAGACATATTTATATGTTGCCTGGGGTCAAAGACCACTGAGCCACTAGGCTCTTCTCCTTTTAACTAAAAGGTCATACATATTATGCATTTCAGCTACAATCACAGTTACAATTTTTTTTCATTATTTTTGTGAAAACTACTTACCAAATATGTATATGAATGTAATTTTTAATTCCCATACATGTTGAAAATCGAGAAATTCATTTGAATGTAAAAAGTTGATTTTTTTTTTTTTTTTTTTTTTTTTTGCCTGCAGATGAAGATGATGATTCTAAGAGACAGAAATCAGCTGACACCAGTAGATCAGCCAAAACATTACAGGAAAGAGTTGCAGCTCGGCACTCTGCTAAATTACAGGAAAAGGCCCAAAGGTAAAAAGTGAAAATTCATTTCTGGTAGCCCATGTTTCATCGACTTTTTTGTATTGTATAACACCTGAGTGGTGAAAGTCAAGCCATATTTGTTTCTTATCCTATGTTTTCATGTTTGGCAATGGAAGTTATTATCATGTATGTTAAATGTCAAATGAACTTTTTTATATTTATTTTTTCTCATACCTTATGTTCAAGGTGGATAGTCCAGACATACACTGATAAATAGAAGTTTATTTATGGATAGATTTTTTCAAACTTGGTACAAATATATATGAACATACCACAACGTATCACAATCCAAATCTAGGTATAGATCAAAGGTCATGGTAACTAGGTCAAGTCCTAGATTTTGCTCTGGAACAGTAGGTATTTGTCTCTCAAGAAACTTATCCAGCTTGTTTAAAAAAAAAATCAGTATTCAATTTTAACATGACTATAAGCACTAGTAATGTTTCTTAATCAAAAGCTAAGAACCTGCAATTATTTGACTAATATACTGAATATTTCTTATCTTTTTTTACAAATAATCCAGAGATGTAGTTCAGTCAAGAGCATCCAAGATGACATCAGCTACAGGGACTACCAGTAAACTGGATACAGACAGATCTGCTGACATTGTAAGTTATTTTTGAAATTTGTAATTTTAAAATAATTATAGCAGTTTATATACATAAATATGCTGCCCATATTCCACATAGTTTATTTTTAAATTTTTTTTCTGAATAATTATCTTGTCATTTTCCACACTTTCTGTGTAAGAAATGTCATGTGCATCTCATCATTAGTAAACTGTGCAAATAATATTCTGACATTTTATGGTCAGGTGGTACACAATAAGCACTTTTGCAGTTAAGTTCTGATAACTATTTGACGTGCAAGTAATGAAGAAAATGACTATTTTTGAGCAGACAAAGAGTATTTTCTCACCATAGGAAAACTTCAAATGCTTGCAATATGCAAAATTCATGACATTGATGTCAATGCAAGTAAATATTAACATCTACTACATTACAATATATAATACATGTCTTTTTTATATTGATATTATCGCAGATTATACAATTAAATCCACTAATAAATCAGAGAAACTTAAGTTATCTAAATTGTGTTGAGAAATAATACATTTACGTGTATATATAATGTATAATTATTTTGTTTTATCAGAGTCCAGATTTAGACATGTTATCTCCTCAAGAAAGATTGGAAAAAGTCTGGACACTGTTAGAAATGCCAGATAATTTAAAGTTAGATATGGCTATAAAATACAGTACTGATACTTACTACACAAGGATATTAGAGGTAATCATTCAGTTAAATAAATAGTTTTTGTTTTTTTTTTAAACAAAAAAAAAAAAAAAAAAAAAAAAAAAAAACAAAAAAAAAAAAAAAACAAAACAAAACAAAACAACAACAAAAAATAATAATAATAATAAAACCAATGCAGTTGGAGTGACACACTAAAAGGCATATATAACGTACTAAGTCTTTATTTGGGTTAAAAAGTGTAAAATACTTTTTAAATGAAAATGTATAATGGAGCTACATTTTTATAGTCTTTAAATTTAGATTAGAGACTATCAGATTGACAGCTATCATGTCTATACTATCATTATTGAAAAGTTCAAATGTTTTGTTTAAACCATGTTTAGTGAGATTAAAAGGGACACAATATTTTTAATATTGGGTATTTGATAATTGTTTTGCTTTGATAACGAAGTGGAAGGAAGATATACATGCTTCTTTTCCTGTTTCAACCACAGGGACAGCTCCGTTTATGTTTTACTGATATGGAAAAGGTGATTAGACATGCAGAGATGCATGTTGAATTGGTGGTACCAAACTAGTATTTAGCACCCCAGTCAAGAATATTTCACTCATATTGAGACAGCTAGAATGTTAGAAGAAACTCAAGTATCTATAGAAAAACACAAACCTTAAACAAGCCAATTGACAGACTGTCTTACACAAGAGTCTGACCAATCAGAAATTGAGCCTAGGCATTGAGAAGCACTGTTGTCTGTACTCCAGCACTATAGTCCACACTGCTACTATAGGCCTGTATTAGGACAGGTATACGCAATAAACAGTGTTCAGTCTGATTTTGATTTAATACATTGTTGTTCTAAAAACATGTTCAAGTTTTTGTTGGGATAAGGGTCTTCTGATTGTGTAGGAACCTGGTTGGACTAGTGGACTGTCTAAAGCATACTCTAACTGATCAAAGTGCTTCATATCACCTTGGTTGGAATCCCACTCCGGCAGATCCAAGTGTGAGAAAGTTTGTCAATTTACTTTCTAAAGGTTGTATGTTATCTCCAGGCACTCTGGTTTCCTCAACAACTCCAGAACTGACTACCTTGATATACCTGAAAGAAATTTTGACTTGGACATAAAACACTATTGCTTTTCTCCACTCCTATTAATATATGTACTTAAGGTAAATAGATAGAGATGGCTTACAATTACTTTGTTTCAGAACTAATCTTATGTCTAAATCTTTTCTTGACAGGCAATTGAACACTGGGAAAAAGTTACAGATTTAATATTAAAGAGAGAAGAACTTCTGGGAAAACTGGAAAAATTTGAAAGAGCTGCCTCAGATCCAAATAGATTCTTTGAAAAAGGTATAAATAGAACTTCGCTATTTCTGGTGTTGAATTGACTTATCTGATTTCATAATTGTAATGAGTAAACATTGTTATACCCCATTACTTATTCTCTACTAAATGCAATATGCTGTAGAGAACAGTAGTTAGAGGTACTGCTTATCACTGGTCTTCACGTCTAATACTAGTAAATAAAAAAAACCTGCCCAATAAATTTTTAGCTCACCTGAGCCAAAGGCTCAGATGAGCTATTGCAATCTATCACCGTCTGTCATCCATCGTCCGTAAACTTTACATTTTAATCTTCTCCTCCAAAACTACTGCGCCAAATTTGATGAAACTTGGTGATTATCATGCCTGGGTAACAGCCTTTCAAAATTGTGTTCCGGGTTTGGCCACGCCCAACAAGATGGCTGCTGTTACTAAAAATAGCAAAAAGACAAAAAAATCTTCTTCTCTGAAACCAAAAGGTGCAGGCAAATTTTGATTGGATATTTGGATTCAGCATACCTTGGAACATTAAAATTGTGTTTTTTATGAAATTAGAGCGAAAAATAGGTCACGCGTTTTTTGCGTAAAAATTATGTTAGTTTGAAAATGAGACATTTGTTGTTATAACTCAATAACGGCTGAAGATAATTGTATGGAGTTTTCACTGTTGATCTTGTCTTGCTATTTTCTTCCAAAAGATGTCAAGGTCAAAGGTCAAGGTCATGTCCCTGCTTTTGACCTTTGATAAAAAATCCTATTTTTTAAACATTGCAGGTGATAATGGCATGGGATTTTCAGTTAATTGTAGGTAGTGACATGACGATCATTTTGATATATAGATCAAGGTCATGGGTTCAAAGGTCAAAGTCAAAGATGCACAACTATTACCGTTATAGTTGATTATCTGCAAAACTATTAACTTTTTGTATAGGCATGTATATTAGAATATTGTAGGTATTGACATGCCAATCATTTTGATATATGGTTCAAGGTCATATGTTCAAAGGTCAAGGCCACAGCTGCAAAAGAAAACTTAAATTGCAAATTATCTTGAAAACTATTAACTTTTTGTATAGGCATGTGTACTAGAATATTGTAGGTATTGACGTGCCAATCATTTTGATATATGGTACAAGGTCATACCTTCAAATGTCAAGGTCACAGCTCCAAAAGAAAACTTGAATTGCTAATTATCTTGAAAACTATTAACTTTTTGTATAGGCATGTATAATAGAATATTGTAGGTATTGCGACAACGATCATTTTGATATATGGTTCAAGGTCATATGTTTAAAGGTCAAGGCCACAGTCGCATAAGAAAACTGAAATTGCTTATTATCTTAAAAACTATTAACTTTTTGTATAGGCGTGTATATTAAAATATTGTAGGTATTGACATGCCAATCATTTTGATATATGGTTCAAGGTCATACGTTCAAAGGTCAAGGTCACAGCTGCAAAACAAGACTTAAATTGCCTATTATCTTGAAAACTATTAACTTTTTGTATAGGCATGTATATTAGAATATTGTAGGTATTGACATGACGGTCATTTTGATATATGGTTCAAGGTTATATGTTCAAAGATCAAGGTCATATCAACATAGGAATACTAAAATTCTTAATTATCTTGAAAGCTACTAATGTCGTGCATAGGCATGTATATTAGAATATTGTAGGTATTGACATGACAATCATATACGGTTCGAGGTCATATATGTTCAAAGGTCAAGGACATAGCTGCATAAGTATACCCAAATTGATTAATGATTTGGAAATTATTCATTGCACTACAGTTACTTCATGCATATTATTTAAGCTACTTATAAATGAAAAGTGAGTGGATATATTTCTGATTAAGTTTTGTGGGAGTTCTTAACTTGAGAAAACTTTTAAAGTTTCTGTACTTAATATATTGTCTATTGCACTTTGCAAACAATATTGGACATATCTTTAGGTGAGCGTTAAGGCCCATGGGCCTCTTGTTTATATTGTATGCAAGTTATCAAGTGGTCACTCTAGGGGTAAATAACATGAACTTTTTTGCAGGCAAAGTAATATTTATTTATTTACATGTATTTATTTATTTATTTTTGCAGGTGACAAAGGAAGCTCGGCTAAACGTTTAGATGAAGCAAGACAGAGAAGTTATTACTACAAGGTATGTATGGCCTTATATATAACTATGTGATCAGCGAGATTTTTTCATTAAACAGGGTTGACAATACAAATGAAAAAATTCTTGAACTTCTTAAACTTGAAGGCAAGCTAATACTATATTCATGTTGAACAGATGGACAACAAAGGAACATTTTACCATGCAATGATTACTATAGTCCTTCCACAGTTAATTATATGTATACAGAGTAAATAGCAAGTCCACACAGGGCAGATACTGTGTATGTCAAGCTGAATGTCAAGAACTCTTCATCTTAGTTGATCTGTTGCCTACCTTATTTAATACACTGCTTTATGTCTGTAAATGATGTGGGTTTTTCATCTTAAGTATTACACATACACTCCAGATAAACTTTGTCTTTAAGTTAAATCTTATACGTTGTCTTGAACCCAGTTCACTTCTTATGATGCAGAAAAAGGATAAGAACAACAAGTTTACTCTGCCATTAACCACTAACAAAATAATTTCAGTACCAATGAGAAATAGAAAAGCAATCAGGTTATCACAATCTGTAGTTGAGGGTATTTATAATTTTCTCTCAGAGTAATCTGAAGCCACAGATAACCTTGGAAGTTATGTCCTGTACCTAAACCTATGTTTCCATACTTGGTAGCAAAAATCGCCATTGGCTACTCATTTCTGAGAAATTCTTTCAAAAATTAACATATTTTAGCAAATTTGTGAGAAAATACTTTAAAAAAGACTATATTTTCACAAATTTTTGAAATTTGGCTACTAGTAATTTTAAATTTATGGAAACATAGCTAAACCTGATTTAATTTTTAATTTTCCATGCAGGAGGATACTATTCAGAAACATATTATTTAGTCACAACAGACTTTAACAAACTGTTAAAGTTCTTAAAATTTCAGAGTAAAGACCATATAAAAATTACTTACTCCTATTATTTTTGAATTTCTGACACTTTATAATTCGGTAATATTGTACTTTGTAGAGAATTGATCACTTTGAACATGAAATAAAAATGGAACTAGATCATTTGAAACAAAGTTTTAAGGATGAAGTAACATTTAAGGTAAGTGTGTTTGTAATAATGATTGTTTATAGATAATAGATTCAGTCTAGTTAATATTTGAACTTCCATCATTGATAAATCTCATTCACAATGTACTCCATTTCTATCTTTTCACTTTTCATTTCATTTGATTTTAAATATATATGTGTACATGTATATATTTTTTTCACCTTTAAAATATACCTTATTTAAATGATTAATAAGTATTTGATTGACCAGAATTATTTTTTTAATTTAAAAGCATTATTTTACTCTTCAAATTTCAAGCTAAATCAGGAGCATCTTTTTAAGCAACCTGTTTATTTATAGAAATTAATGTAAGATTGAGTTTAAGTGTATGTAAAGAAATTTTTGTTCATAAATGCAAAGTACAATAATGACAAATTTCTGATTCAATACAGCATCCTATAGAAATTCTTAATCATTCAAATATTCTGTGATTTTAGGGAAGGCCATACTCGGACAAAATAAAGTGGGATAGAATAGAGATGTTATACTGGTTACAGGAAGAAAGAAAACAGAATGCAATAAAATACGAAGCTATGGTGAAACATTTACCTGTTAATTTGAAAACTGCACAGTTAGACCCCTTACCACATATTGAAAAAATAGCAACATTCTAAAATGACAGAAATGCCTTGGTTTTTTAAAACTGTACAATGTTCAAGAAAATTGTTGGATTTGGAATATGTATTCTTTTTACATATATTTACAAAATATGTATTATGTGTGTGTATAGTGGAGAATCTCATCCATAAAGTGTTACCTAAAGAGGTCATTTCCCTTCTACAGATTGCAGTGTAAAAATGTTACAAGATTAAAGTATATGTACCATATCTTGTTTGCTTACACAAACCTGTAAAATGGCTAATATTTACAGATTTGTAAAGGAAGAAGATAGAATGGTTGAGGAAAAACGTTACTTATGTTAAAGAAGAATTTTAAAGTCAATTTTAATTTTACCCAATCTTTGTTATGTGTTTTTGTAAACAGTTTATTCCGTCCTTATACATGTATTATTATTAATGACACTGCTGAAATTTATGTAGCTGAAATATTGTTGATGTTTTAATACACAAACTTGTTTAGGTTGTGCCAATAAGTCGTGGTTATAAATATACTGTACTTTATAATTATATGTATTTTTGTTATTGAATTTTATTTACGAGTAACCTAAAAATATCTCTGTCCATAAACTAGAACATCTGTTCGAAGCTTGCTTGTATAGGATATGTCATAAGCATAACTTTTTGGTAAAGGTAATAAATCTGCAAGTAAGATTTGATTTTCCCCTGACCGCTCTACCTTTCTGTATGGACAAAGCGCTTCAATTACTAGTGCCAAGTGTAATTTTTTGTTTAACTGTGAAGTGCAGAAAAGAAAAGATAATACTCCTATTGTGAGCACACAGTGATTCTTACCAGTGACAATCAATGAATAAGTTTAAGTAATAATGAATCTATGTTAAATTTTTGTCTAACATTTTCTGATGGACTATATTTGCAGGTCAGATATGCTGTTCTGACATTTCTTTTTAGTCTGTTATTTAAAAAAAACTGTTGACAGATTAAAACACAATAAAAGTGCTAATAATTTTTAATGGTTTCAAATGTGACTTGGTAATAGGGATTTTTTGGTTGTTTTCAAGGAATATACATACATGTATTACGGTAGTAATAAATCTGCAGTTGAAGATATGGTTTTATACATTATTTTTTTAACATTTTACCTCTGAAATACATAAATGTAACAGCTAATGTACTATAAAGTTCAAAACTCAATGTATTACTTTAAGACTTGAGGATATGGATTTACAAAACTTGTTATAATATATTCAGTAGCTTTTTGCAGAGCTGCAATCATTAAATCTGCGATATAAATTATTGTGAGTTTGATTTCTATTATTGAATTAATATTTTAATTTTATAAATAAATTATATGACTGCATGACCAAATCTCGGTAGCTTTTGCCCTAAAACCTCTTAGCCCTAATGCCACTTTGCACTGGATGGATCCACTCTATTTTGAGTGTCTCTATTATGTGTTCCATTTTCATATAAAATTAAATAAGTGATGTTATTATGGTGTTTCATCAGATAAAGTTACAATTTTTAAAAATTTGTTCATTATATGATTTTACTCTCAGCCTGTTTCAGATTCAAATATTAGAATTAAGATGTAAAAATACAAAAGTATATTTTTATCATCAGACTTCATGGATCTTTGCTCTAACTTGTAACTTGGCTCTATTTTTAAAAATCAGCAAATGGATAAGTTTTAAGTTTGTCATATTATTGTTTAATTTCTTTGAATACACACCTGTTCAGCAGTTGGGAGTACTAAAAGGGTCAATTTACTGCCAACCAAATAAGTGGAGCTAAATATCTCTTTGATTAATTAGTCCTTAAATTTGGTAACAATGTCGGGTGTGATTATGATAATCAAAACATAATATACAACAATTAAATATCCTAATTACTTTTTCAATCAGAGTATGAGGTGCAGTAATCAAAGATAATCAATCAAAGACATAAAATACTCCGATGACAAAATGCATCTGAGATCTGAAAACAATTAGTTAATTGGTCCGAAAAGCTATTCCATGTTCAAACATCACAGGTGGTTGTGAAAATCTAAATACTCTAGTATTTGTAAAGAGTACGGATAAAAAGACAAAGTTTTAGAGTGAATTTGATTCAGGGTTAAGAGGCTATAGGGCAAAAAACCAGATACTGTATGGCCAATGCATGTGTACTTTATAAACAAATTTGGTTTATCAAATAAAATTGATGAATTTATTTCTAAGTATCATCGATTTTTTTTAGTTTAAAATGAATATCATTTACAAAAACTTTTGAATGTTCATGTATTTAGGTTACAAGAACTTAATACATTTGTTGTCTGATTATAATCATTTGGACAATCAAGCATTTTGTCATTGTCTTCTAGTTATTAAAATTTTGAGTCAATTATATTGAGACCTAGCTAGCCTATTTGTGGTGCATTTGAGCTACCCATCTTGATTGGAGATTGGAGATTAAGAAGCTACTTGTCCTGGTTTAGAGCCATTTTGCCCATGTCTTTAGGATGATGAGACCTAGCTAGCATGATAATGAAGAATTAAAACTACCTGTCTAGCAATGATTTGAACCCATTCTATTCCTGTTCATGGGGTACTTAGACCTTGCTAGCATGCTTCCTGGCCTATATTGACCCTGTTTTGGGGGAATTAAAAACTGGATACTGTTTTCGTTCAGCTCTTTTTTCTCATGGATTTTTTTAATTTTAATTTTTTTTTCAAGTCTGACATGCACTTTAGACAGTATTCTTCAAGGTATAATTATCTATTTATAACTCCAATCACTTAATTAATCCAGTGATGCATAATTCATTGATAGTTATATTGATTATTAGCTGGTATAAATAAAAATATCACACACACACACATATACACACGCACACACACACACACTGCAATAAAGATGTGAGAAAAACCAAAAAAACCTACTTAATATTGTTTCATTACAGTTTAGTTACTACTATATTTAATTAAGAAATACAATTTGCAATAAGTGGCATAAAGTTTAACAGATACTTTTACAAGTTAATATTTTTTAAAGTTTTTATATGGCAAAAGTATGCCATTTGTAACCCGCAATTGAAGGGTCTAACATCCTAGTAGCTTTATATTTAATACACTACAAACTTTGTGTAAAGCTGGCAACATCTCAATACAAATGAAAAAACTTTGTATAAAACTGGCAACATCTCAATACAAATGAAAAAACTTTGTATAAAGCTGGCAAAATCTCAATACAAATGAAAAAAACTATGAAAAAACTTTGTATAAAACTGGCAACATCTCAATACAAATGAAAAAACTTTGTATAAAACTGGCAACATCTCAATACAAATGAAAAAAACTTTGTATAAAGCTGGCAACATCTCAATACAAATGAAAAAACTATGAAAAAAACTTTGTATAAAGCTGGCAACATCTCAATACAAATGAAAAAACTTTGTATAAAGCTGGCAACATCTCAATACAAATGAAAAAACTTTGTATAAAACTGGCAACATCTCAATACAAATGAAAAAACTTTGTATAAAGCTGGCAACATCTCAATACAAATGAAAAAACTATGAAAAAACTTTGTATAAAGCTGGCAACATCTCAATACAAATGAAAAAAACTTTGTATAAAACTGGCAACATCTCAATACAAATGAAAAAAACTTTGTATAAAGCTGGCAACATCTCAATACAAATGAAAAAAAACTTTGTATAAAACTGGCAACATCTCAATACAAATGAAAAAACTTTGTATAAAGCTGGCAACATCTCAATACAAATGAAAAAACTTTGTATAAAGCTGGCAACATCTCAATACAAATGAAAAAACTTTGTATAAAACTGGCAACATCTCAATACAAATGAAAAAACTTTGTATAAAACTGGATACATCTCAATACAAATGAAATAACTTTGTATAAAGATGGCAACATCTCAATACAAATGAAAAAACTATGAAAAAACTGTATAAAGCTGGCAACATCTCAATACAAATGAAAAAAACTTGTATAAAACTGGCAACATCTCAATACAAATGAAAAAACTTTGTATAAGGCTGGCAACATCTCAATACAAATGAAAAAACTTTGTATGAAGCTGGCAACATCTCAATACTAATAAAAAAACTTTGTATAAAGCTGGCAACATCTCAATTTCAAATGAAAAAACTTTGTATAAAGCTGGCAACATCTCAATATCAATGTAACATACTTGACTGGATCATCATCTTAATCAATAAAAAAAAGTAAAAAATAACTGAAAAAACGTGTTTTTCCTAAAAAAAAAAAACTTTATTACAGCAAAATCATGATTCATTATGTCATTACATTACACAGACATCAACTAACTCTTATCAAATTCTGTTTCTTTTTCCACAATTTCCACAATCTTTTCTTTTTCCAAGTAAGTCTCTGGTTTCTTCTGCTGGTCAGGTGAATCCGGGGGTATTGTTGGTTTTAAATCATATCCTCTATCTACTGGTTCTAGCACAATAAATTTGAGTAAGGTTTTAAACACTTCATCATTAAACCCCTTCACTTCTCCGTTCTCAATAACATCATATAAGTTTTTCTCTGGAATTTGCCAGCATATATTTTGAAGCGGGTTAGTCTTGTTGCACTTCCACAATTCTAGAGTATTAAGCTGGTAAGCATGAAAGGAGAAGGTTCTACCATCTGTTAATATTGTCTGTGTTGTAAATGGGTAAGTAACATCTATATATGAATTAAATCCTGTAAAACAAATTAGAAAAATTAAATTAGAATTTAATACATGCACACTGGTAAAAATAGATAAATGTTATAAGTGGCCATGTTTGATTCATCTATATCACAATACCGGGTAGTATCTATTTTCATCTCTCTATCATCACAATCACAGTGCTTCTTGTCTTTTTTGGTTGAAATCCTGCTCAGCAGATTCTAGTGAAAGTTTGATAGTTTAATGTCAAAGGTCAGTGGTTTTCTCAAAAGTACCCAGGAATAGTATCTACCAGTATTTTTGTCTCTCCATCCATCACAATCAAAATGCTGCTTGTCTTTTTGGTTGAAATCCTGCTCAGCAGATTCTAGTGAAAGTTTGATAGTTTAATGCCAAAGATCAGTGGTTTTCTCAAAAGTACCCAGGAATAGTATCTACCAGTATTTTCGTCTCTCTATCATCACAATCACAATGCTTCTTGTTTTTTGGTTGAAATCCTGCTCAGCAGATTCTAGTGAAAGTTTGATAGTTTAATGCCAAAGGTCAGTGGTTTTCTCAAAAGTACCCAGGAATAGTATCTACCAGTATTTTCGTCTCTCTATCATCACAATCACAATGCTTCTTGTTTTTTTGGTTGAAATCCTGCTCAGCAGATTCTAGTGAAAGTTTGATAGTTTAATGCCAAAGGTCAGTGGTTTTCTCAAAAGTACCCAGGAATAGTATCTACCAGTATTTTCGTCTCTCTATCATCACAATCACAATGCTTCTTGTTTTTTTGGTTGAAATCCTGCTCAGCAGATTCTAGTGAAAGTTTGATAGTTTAATGCCAAAGATCAGTGGTTTTCTCAAAAGTACCCAGGAATAGTATCTACCAGTATTTTCGTCTCTCTATCATCACAATCACAATGCTTCTTGTTTTTTTGGTTGAAATCCTGCTCAGCAGATTCTAGTGAAAGTTTGATAGTTTAATGCCAAAGGTCAGTGGTTTTCTCAAAAGTACCCAGGAATAGTATCTACCAGTATTTTCGTCTCTCTATCATCACAATCACAATGCTTCTTGTTTTTTGGTTGAAATCCTGCTCAGCAGATTCTAGTGAAAGTTTGATAGTTTAATGCCAAAGGTCAGTGGTTTTCTCAAAAGTACCCAGGAATAGTATCTACCAGTATTTTCGTCTCTCTATCATCACAATCACAATGCTTCTTGTTTTTTTGGTTGAAATCCTGCTCAGCAGATTCTAGTGAAAGTTTGATAGTTTAATGCCAAAGGTCAGTGGTTTTCTCAAAAGTACCCAGGAATAGTATCTACCAGTATTTTCGTCTCTCTATCATCACAATCACAATGCTTCTTGTTTTTTTGGTTGAAATCCTGCTCAGCAGATTCTAGTGAAAGTTTGATAGTTTAATGCCAAAGATCAGTGGTTTTCTCAAAAGTACCCAGGAATAGTATCTACCAGTATTTTCGTCTCTCTATCATCACAATCACAATGCTTCTTGTTTTTTTGGTTGAAATCCTGCTCAGCAGATTCTAGTGAAAGTTTGATAGTTTAATGCCAAAGGTCAGTGGTTTTCTCAAAAGTACCCAGGAATAGTATCTACCAGTATTTTCGTCTCTCTATCATCACAATCACAATGCTTCTTGTTTTTTTGGTTAAAATCCTGCTCAGCAGATTCTAGTGAAAGTTTGATCGTTTAATGCCAAAGGTCAGTGGTTTTCTCAAAAGTACCCAGGAATAGTATCTACCAGTATTTTCGTCTCTCTATCATCACAATCACAATGCTTCTTGTTTTTTTGGTTGAAATCCTGCTCAGCAGATTCTAGTGAAAGTTTGATAGTTTAATGCCAAAGGTCAGTGGTTTTCTCAAAAGTACCCAGGAATAGTATCTACCAGTATTTTCGTCTCTCTATCATCACAATCACAATGCTTCTTGTTTTTTTGGTTGAAATCCTGCTCAGCAGATTCTAGTGAAAGTTTGATAGTTTAATGCCAAAGGTCAGTGGTTTTCTCAAAAGTACCCAGGAATAGTATCTACCAGTATTTTCGTCACTCTATCATCACAATCACAATGCTTCTTGTTTTTTTGGTTGAAATCCTGCTCAGCAGATTCTAGTGAAAGTTTGATAGTTTAATGCCAAAGGTCAGTGGTTTTCTCAAAAGTACCCAGGAATAGTATCTACCAGTATTTTCGTCTCTCTATCATCACAATCACAATGCTTCTTGTTTTTTTGGTTGAAATCCTGCTCAGCAGATGCTAGTGAAAGTTTGATAGTTTAATGCCAAAGGTCAGTGGTTTTCTCAAAAGTACCCAGGAATAGTATCTACCAGTATTTTCGTCACTCTATCATCACAATCACAATGCTTCTTGTTTTTTTTTGGTTGAAATCCTGCTCAGCAGATTCTAGTGAAAGTTTGATAGTTTAATGCCAAAGGTCAGTGGTTTTCTCAAAAGTACCCAGGAATAGTATCTACCAGTATTTTCATCTCTCTATTATCACAATCACAATGCTTCTTGTTTTTTTTTGGTTGAAATCCTGCTCAGCAGATTCTAGTGAAAGTTTGATAGTTTAATGCCAAAGGTCAGTGGTTTTCTCAAAAGTACCCAGGAATAGTATCTACCAGTATTTTCGTCTCTCTATCATCACAATCACAATGCTTCTTGTTTTTTTGGTTGAAATCCTGCTCAGCAGATTCTAGTGAAAGTTTGATAGTTTAATGCCAAAGGTCAGTGGTTTTCTCAAAAGTACCCAGGAATAGTATCTACCAGTATTTTTGTCTCTCCATCCATCACAATCACAATGCTTCTTGTCTTCTTGGTTGAAATCCTGCTCAGCAGATTCTAGTGAAAGTTTGATAGTTTAATGCCAAAGGTCAGTGGTTTTCTCAAAAGTACCCAGGAATAGTATCTACCAGTATTTTCGTCTCTCT
This sequence comes from Tegillarca granosa, assembly GCA_029721355.1. NCBI lineage: Eukaryota > Metazoa > Mollusca > Bivalvia > Arcoida > Arcidae > Tegillarca > Tegillarca granosa. Next base: position 17,808,569 of record CM056600.1, on the reverse strand, counting down.
ATCATCACAATCACAATGCTTCTTGTCTTCTTGGTTGAAATCCTGCTCAGCAGATTCTAGTGAAAGTTTGATAGTTTGATAGTTTAATGTCAAAGGTCAGTGGTTTTCTCAAAAGTACTCAGGTTTCCTCCACCACACCAGAATTTATGGTCTTGATAAAAGTAAAAGAATCTTGCCTTAGGTGAAAATCATTATTTATCCAATCTAATCTAATCTTTCATCCAACAGTTGGTTTGAACTCTGCTTGTGAAAATCTGTTTGATTGGCAAGAAACAGTTATTTTTTTAAAGGCACACAGTTTTCCTCGACTATACTGGAATCAAAGGCCACAAAAAAAGTGAGAGCCTTGACAATTATAAAATCATAAGAAGCCAGTCCTTTTTAAGATATTTTTTTTACAATCTGCTAAAATAGATTAAGTTTATGGAAAAAAATTCTCAGAAATGGCAACGTTGGCAACCAAAAATAGGAGCATACAACATTATTATAACTATAATGTCCACATTTCTATGACTTTTGCTTCACCAGTGACCAGGTGAATTGTGATAAGACCAATTACATGTATATATCTGGACCTGCATAATACATCACTACAAAGCTACTACCTTCATTCATATCTTCCATTTACCTAGTACATGTATTATTTAATTCTTGATCATATTAATAATGTTAAGGGTTGTTATAGGGAGGTGGTGAAAAATGGTAAGATTTGTATAACTGATGATTTGATTAGTTTTAAATAATTCTTTATATTCAATTCTGAATTTTACAATCGATTTTTCAAATTGTTTGAACAACCAACCAACATTGACTATTATGAATAATCAGTATGCAACTATTAACAATAACATTATATAATTAATGGTTTTCTTATGACAAGAGGGTAAAACTAATAACAACAGCACATTGTGTTTGTAAACATTAAGCACATGGGTACACATACCAGTATATAGGGGTTACTAGTTGCTTGCAAATTTGAATAATGTGTCAATGCTGTGTAGGTAGCTAGCTGTAACCTTACACATGGGTCAAGGTCAACACATTTTAAAAAACTTGGTAGGGCTCCATGATGTGTTGCTATATATGAAGTTTTAAGTTCCTAGGTCTTTCTGTTTATGAGATGATGTTTAAAGATTTAACCGTATTATGCCTCTAAGACTTTAAATAAGGGTCAAGGTCAGCCAGCTTCTCGGACTTCATGCATTTGATAGAGCTTCATATGTTTTGCATGAAGTTTTAAGTGAAGTAGTTTGAAAATTACTCAAATATGGTACAGGAATATACTTTCTAAAGATTCATGTATATTATAGGTACTTGTGAGAGAATTTAAATGCCTTGACTATAGGGCTGAGATGGCTGAGTGGTTGAATAGTTAGCCTTCAAACTTAAGGTATCTCAACCACTGTCAGTTCTACCAAAGTCTACCTAGTGTGGAAAAGTTTTTACTTGTCATAGGCTTCAAGGCATCTCACACCACTGTGGGTTCTTATCCAGTCTCCCTTTGAGAAAAGGTTTTTTCTAGTCATAGGCCTTTACTAGTTGGCTCAGTACCAATATAATGGACTGAGTGGTCTGGCATGTTTCTCTGTAACATTGTGGCAGAGTGAATTAACATTCTAAAGGTCACCATAAGTGCACACTAGTACAATGCAGATCACAAGCACTTGCACACTCATGTGCCACGTGAATTTGTGTTGAGATTAATCCATGAGATTAAGACTTGTATGATCAGGAATAGCTGAAAAATTTCTGATGAGACCAACAAACCTTGACTATATGCCTGTGCTACAGTGTACAGAAAAGATGCACCAAGTCCATATCCCATCCTGTACATCTGACCGTATTTCTCTCCAGTATTCTCTTCATATTTCAGTGAGTTAAAACTATATGGATTGATGATAGTAAATGTACCATATTCCCATGGATCACCAAGGTTGTAACCTAAAAAAGATTCATTTTTCAAAAAATGTGTTAGTCTTTTTAAAGCTCACAGATTTGATTAATATTGGTGGTGATATGGTTAAATTTTCATTTTACCTTTTAAGTGCTCTATTGAAAGAATTCTACAGTCCTTTCAGTATAAGCATAATGAACATAAAACTTTTTTTGTATAAATATTTAACAGATATCTGAATTTGCTATAAATTGTGGTCTGATACATGATAAAACATACCACAGATTCTTAGAATGCCAAGTGCTGAAACTAATATTGGTTGAAGTTTCTTAACTAGTGGAAAGATAATCATATACTAGAAATAACACTTAAGTTAATATTGTAAAGATGTGATTTTGGACTTATGATATAGACTTCTTAAGTTTCAATAGACCAGTTTTCAGTTTCCCTTCCACTTCTCATTCAGATTCTTGCTTTTGGTTACTCCAAAGTAAAACCTTTGTGAGCATAGTTGTTTCCAGTTTACAAATTTTCTGAGCTTACCATTAAAAAAAAATAAACAGGAAAGCCTAAAATGAAGCCTTCTCCAGCTGATGTAGTCATTTTTTTTTTTTTTTTTTTTTTTTTTTTTTGTTGTTGAAATAATCAATATGAAACTAGCTGTAGTCAAGTAGTAAAAGTGCTGACTCATGGATCAGATATCAATTGTGAGATTTACAAGCTAGGTTAGAATCTTACTAGGGCAGACAAGTTTCCTTATGTGTCAATCTTTTTCCTAAAATAGACAGGCATCTCCATTTGATAGAAAATTTTAAAAGGCTAAAAATTCTACATTGTGACCTTGTTCTTTACCACTCAATGGCATCTTAAATGATTTTTACGTATTCTAAATTAGTGGGTGAATGAACTTTTTTTTTCTTTTTATTATGTAGAAAAGAAAAAATTACAAAATCATCAATAATGGCTGAAATATGCATATGACAATTTGCTGTGTTCTCTACACTGGATATGCCTACAATCATATAAATAACATTTCATATTGCCTATGTAAACAAATCCCTGTGAAAACCAAAAGAAACTATGCTCACAAATTAAAGACGGTGTCACATGATTTCTGTATAATCTAAACAACAAAATGGAGACAAAACAAACAACTGAAAACGGGTCTATTACTGCATTTTCATTGGTATATACATTTCATACACAGCAAAATGTTAAGGAAAATATCATCTTTGTTACAAAGTGTTTTTAAAACATGAAACGAAAATTTTTACTAATTTTTTACACCAAAAGGTTAAAAAATGTTCTCATGTTCACTAGATGACATGTATAACAATTACTTTTTAGAGTTACTGTACTTGTAGTTCACTTTGTCACAAAGTTTTATTTGTGAATACCCAGTAGAAGAATTTCAGATCTCCTAACGAGATCAATATTTTAAATTTACAACTGTTTTTTTTGGTTTTTAACATTCTAAAGAGACATGTACATTTTACCATGAACTGGTTCACACAGTTTAAAGCCAGTTTCTCCAATATGAAGGAATGGCAATTATTTGATATGAAGACAAATAAAAACAATACTATTTATCTTCATCCTTTCAAATGAGTTTAAAAGTTCATAACTTCATTTCAAAGTTATGAATTGAAGTCATTTTATGAAATGAACAAACCATAGGCTCAGGTCCCCTAAGAAGCAAAATCTTACATCATTGATTTATGAGAAGATATTTAAAGAATTTTGTCCCCTAGGTCACTCTGACCAAGTTTATGTAGCTTTAGTACTGCAATGCCATTTACTGACCATTAGTTTCAGAGGAGAGGAGAAAAACGTTAGCTCATTGTATTTTATTCAAATTACAAGGTTTTAACACTTCATAGATATTTTTGAGTATGTTAAAATATAACTTATTATTTTTCTATAGAAAATTTACAAAAAAAACAAAAAAAACAAAAAAACAAAAAAAAAACAAAAACAAAAAAAAAAACAAAAACAAATAACCAGAAATGGATATTTAAGATTTTTGTTGGTCTTTTTTCTGGGTTCTTGATTTTGATCAAGAATGTTTTTTGAAAAAAAAAAAATAATAAATAAATAAATAACAATTCAATAATCATATCACAAAGCTAATATATTATAAAAAAGACTCATCACAGATTCTGTTTGTGCAATTACTGATATACACATTTATGTTGTATAGATATTTGTAACTATAGATAAAATATTGTGCTCTTTGTTAAATAATCCAAACATCTTAATGAGCAGACTCAACCTTGGAATTGCTGAAAAATTATTATTAATGTTTGGTGAAAGAATTGTCACTATCCATATGCTGGAAATTCTAACCAAGTCTCAATCAGTTTCTTAAATGCTCACAAAGCAAGAAAATTACAAATCAAACCATAGCTTCTGTAGTTAATTATAACCATTAACCTGGGCCAAAAATAACTCTTCAAATTAATTTTTTCTTTTTTTTCCTTTTGTTTCAGCACTGAAATGTTCATTCAGTTAAAGGTTATGTCTTAATTCTTATTTGTATACTTGCCAACTTTTGTTTCCAGTTTCTTCCAATCAAAACTCTGTCCTAATATACTTGGATAACATTGAGGACTTTTGGTGTTATACTCTTCTGTACAGAGTGGGTCTGTATATGGAACAAACTGTCAAATATAAGATATTATCACTATTTACATGTTCTATCATAAATGTGTAATAATCATTACAAACTTAAAACATGCTAACATAAAGACAAAACACTTTAGGAACTTGATGTAACAACTGATGAAATGGAATTCCCAAGAGCACCACATGGTACATCATAGTGCTTGTGTGGGACAATTATTTCTAATGACAATGGGATTGCATAAAATGAGGTTTTTCCCATAATAACAACTATTTGACGTAAACATAATCCATTTCATTCTGCACAAATGTTAAGAGGTACTGATCATATTGTATGCTGGCAGGTTCCAATAATACTGATGCAATAACAAATAAAAGCTACTCCTTGTATAGGTGAGGTTTAAGTGTGGTAATGACATAAATCAGGCACATTTTCATAATTTTTTTTATCATTACTTTTTTCTTGTTTGAACACAAAACTAAATAATCACTTGACTTTCTTCCAGCAATTAAATGCAATCTTTGTACATGTACCCACATTAAAGAAGGAGGATGAAATTGGAAATATTTTTCATGACCAGAGTTCACAATATTTAAATATGTGTAACTACCCAATAAGGGGTAAAACATGACAAAAGTAAAATAGTGAAATAATTTTGCAGGTAAGAGAATACAATGTAGTATAAAATAAATTTGCAACACTTTTTGTTTCTTCTGTGAAATCAGTATTTTAGTGCATGAATTTTTAGTCTGTGATTTACCTGTTTTTTTATTCATATAACATTTTCGTATGTCATTATTACCTCTAGTAATATTACCATTTCACATATCATTATTACCTCTAGTAATATTACGTTTTCATGTCATTATTACCTCTAGTATATTGCATTTTCATATGTCATTATTACCTCTGGTAACATCTTTTCTGATCTATACTGAAAATCTGCCGTTATTTCGCCTATGAATTCTGCACTTTCTGGAAACCCACTAATGCGATATCGACTGTTCTTAATTTGTTTTGAATATGGCTGTATTTTAATTCTTAATAAAGGGATCGTGTCTGGAGCATATTCTCTTAATTCTTTAATTTTTTTTGGTCTAGGCCTTGGTGTTTGATTTCTATCCCAGAATGCTTTAATTAAGACATCTTCAGTAAGGCACCCTGTTGATAAGTGTTCAAATTTATATGAAAGAAGTGTTGTAAAATTTAACAACATATTCCTTAAAACATATTTAGCTTTTTCTCTAGGATCTACTTTCTCACGTGAAATAAATTCATTCTCTAATAATAATGTGTCTATAATTACTGGTTTTAACAAAGAAATTTCATCATCAACATTTATTTCATCATAAATATGTGGAAGAGAGCCTTCTATAAGTAAAGACTTTGTTTTGTCTTGTTGATACTCGAAGGTTCTTGGAACAAGATTTGTACCAGGGTTGAACTGCCAAACTTTTCGACCATACTCTCCTTTATTCTTAAAGTAGTCAAGGCGGTCCTGAACAGTCGGAATTGCAAGTAAATTTTCTTTTTCCTTATATCTTTTCCATGCCGTTTCTCTGCTCAAGTCACCCCAATCACCTGGTGGCCATTTCGGTTTGACCGGAGGGTATACCGCGTCCGTTTCAGTTTCTTCAAGAGAAGTTTGCGTTGCAAAACTTTTTTTGGTATTAAAACAAAATCTTGCAATTTGTTTCTTTGCTGCACATCTTAATAAACTCATTTTGACAAGCTATTATTATAATTTGAAAGTCTGAAAGTCATGCCTTTACGAGAATGACGGCCATATTGTTTGTTGTTGTGTTTGGTTCCAGACGTTTTAGGATCACCTTCTTCTTCTTTCTATGTCACATCTGTCAAATTGCTTGTTACACCATTTTAAAAATGTATAGCAACTATTATAGCAATGCTATGTACAGATAAAACTTTATAAGACCGGCTTAAATTGAAAACGACTATTGTTGAATGTAGGCATAGCAACCAGAAGATGATAAAACGTGTTATTAACACTCTACAACCATTACACTAAAACTACGGTGATACAGTTAATGTTAATAATTCATGCGCTATATAGTTCTATATCACTGAGAAATGTACACCAATTTTAAGAAAAACATTACGCCATATCCATGAGTAGAGCTCACAGAAGTCAGACTTATGACGTAAGCTATTGTAACAGGAGGGAGAAAAAATGCAGGGTCGGACCGGGGATCGAACCCGGGACATCCCGCACTATAGGCGAGTGCTCTACCACTGAGCTACCCCGACCGCTACATTCCTCCCCTGTTTTTCTTGAGTTTTCCACGATCCCGCATTTGGGAAATCTCACGTAAGTCCACCCTCGGATCGACTTTATCATTGTCGATCACTTCCGAGGGCCACACTGGCCACCAAACTGTAACAGGAGGGAGAAAAAATGCAGGGTCGGACCGGGGATCGAACCCGGGACCTCCCGCATATAGGCGAGTGCTCTACCACTGAGCTACCCAGACCGCTACACTATCAACTGTTATAATTCTCGAATATTAAATTAGTAAATTACATTCTAAATTACAAACTTATTCCACGTTTACTTTATTTTGTTCCACCTAAATTACAAACTCGCTCTTTTTTTAAAAATAAATTCGTTCTAATTAAAAAAAAATGCCGTTCTCATGGTGAAAAAAAAAATTATATATCATAAGTAAAGCGGAAATTGATTTCGCTTTTGTTTAGAAAATTGTCCTGCTTTCCCTCTGATAAAATCGACGACCGATGCTGACAAATACATTGTGTTAGAAAAGTAAATGTATAGTATTTTAGGGAAAATATCCAACGCGTTATTGAAAGATTAAAAGATACTCTTAAAAGTGTATAGTCAGTATGAATAGCTCTGAAGAGCTAATGTTACTTTGTTATAAATGATCGAATCATTATAATTAAAAAGTTATATTTCATACGTTCCGAACAAACAGAAGACACAAAAAACAATAAAAACAACTTTTTAGATACATTTATTTCATTCCCAATGCAATGGAATTCATGACACATGTTAAATTATGAATTTAACATTAAACAATTGATAGTTTGTAACTTACATGTAACTAGAACTCAACTTTATGTATGATAAATGTAGAATATATAAGGGAAAACGTATCATGAACACAGGTACACATACAGTTTAATTAAATAAATTATGTTGTGATTGCGGTATATTTATAGTAATTTTGTGAGCTGATCTAACGTCACCAGTCCAATATGTAATGTAAGTTTTCGATTTTAACGCAATGGGCTGTAGATTTTGAATCAATGAATTAACGGTGTCTGCATATCGGATCAGATGTTCTTGTGTAGACTTGTTCCTTGCGATATGTTTGTTGTTGTTATTATTGAGTTTATGTGAGACTTGAATTTTATCTATGTCGATACTATTATTGATAGGAAGATGGTCATATATAATTATGTAATGCGCAGACTGTCCTTAACAGGAATATCAGAACCAATGAGATTTTCTGTATCCTTAACAGTAACACATAATCGAGTAATGTTTAATTTCTGATAAAAGAATGGTAGAATCTGTACAATTACTACCACTGTTTACTGCAACTAAACCATATGCATTTACAAAGTATACATTGGGTTTACCCTTGTCACACTGCCTAATGCTCGCGTTTTTAAAATCGCCACCAATAATAATTTTACCTTACTCTAAATGCTAGTAACAGGTACAAATTGCTTTGAGTTTTTTTTAAGTTCTTGTGTGTACAAAAAGTAACTGATTGTTAGGAAACTACTGATTGAAGTACCATGCTAAAAGTCAGTTACCATCCCTCCATCTCAGGCGGACAAGACTTTTAGCTATAGATTTTTAAAAAAATAATTTAAAAAACTGTCTAGCTTATTTACATAATTTACTTAATCTTAAATATCAATCTTATTCTTTTAGATATGACAATGTTTTATATATATATATATATATATATATATATATATATATATATATATATATATATATATATATGGGGGATATGGTAAGTTTTCTTAGAACAACTAATCCAAAATTATTTTATAAAACATTTTCTAAACAGAAAAGTAAAATTAACTCTGTGCCGTTAAAAAATTTTTTTGGTAAAGTTAATAATGTTTGGTTGTATGATAATAATGTATTAGATGATGTTGATCAATTTAATTATCTAGGTTTATTACTGAACTATAATGGTACATTTAATATTACACAGAACAAGTTAGCAGAACAAGGTCGTAAAGCCTTATATTCTTTGAGGCAAAAAGCAAAAAATCTTTATTTGAATTATGACACAATGTTATCTTTGATTGATACATATGTTTCCAGTGTTTTAATTTATGCTTGTGAAATATAGAGTGCCAATAAAGCTACAGCTATTGAAAAAGTACATTTAGATTTTTGCAAAAGACTACTTGGTGTAAAAGTGACAACTATGAATAGTGCTGTATATTTTGAATTGGGTAGATATCCATTATATGTTACTAGAAAAATTCGTGTATTCAAATATTGGATAAAGTTGTTAAACACTAATAATTGTATTTTACAGAATGCTTATTCTTTTTTATTACATTTATTTAATGTGGCACCAATCTTTTAAAAATAATTGGGTATTGTTTATTAAAGATGAATTATGTAAACTGGGTCTGCATGACATATGGTTAATGCAAAGCAACTTAGATTGTAAAAACACTTATCTTTTAATTAAGCAACGTATTTTTGACATTGCAAAACAAGAAATTATGTCACAAATACAGTGTTCAAGTAAATGCAATATTTATAAGTATTTAATAGATAATTTTTGTATCCAAACTTATCTTAGTAAACCAATACCAAGTCAGTATAAAAAGTATTTATCAAAATTTCGGCTCTCGTCACATCAATTAGCAATAGAAGTCGGTAGGTTTAAAAAAGTAGAGAAGTGTAATAGTTTTTGTTTTAAATGCCGAAATACTATTGAAGATGAATTTCATTTTATTTTACAGTGTCCTTTATATTCTTATTATAGAACCAAATACATTAAAAGTTATTATTGGAAGAAACCAAGTACTTATAAATTACTACAATTATTAAGTGTTCAAAATGTTAAAGAATTGTGTAACTTGGGCAATTTTTTGAAAACATCCTATTTGTACCGATCTAAACTTGTACAATAATTGCCATTGGTTCATTCTCTATTGTTATACTTATATTTTGTCACCATTCACACATATTATTTATTTGAATATTATACTGATGAATGTAAATTCAAAGTAATAAAGATATTATATATATATATAATCTTTATATGTATATAATCTTATATATTACATATATATATATAATCTTTCAGATAAACAGCTACCAAAATTTGGAGAATGAACTTCCAAGTGATTTTAGAGTCGTAGAAAATTTTTAATGTTTTTAAGACTTCAGAATTCCTGGCAAGGTAAGAACTATGGTTGTTTTGCATGTAGTGCTGTGTAATTTTTGGTTTTGTAAAATGTTTTATTTTCAGTCTCAGTTTTAATTTTGTTTTATTTGTTTTAAGTTTATCTTTTTAGTTCAGTTATTTACTGTTTCTATTGGTACAACAATTTTTAGTACTTTTATCTAAAGTTTATTTTGTATACAGTTGTATTTTTTTTAAGTTTGAATACCGTGCAGTTTTTTTTAGTTTGTATATAATATATTGTAATTCAGTTACATTTATAATCAGTGTTTTAATAGTCCGAGTATAAATAGCTCTGAAGAGCAATATTACTTTGTTATAAATGGACTGACTGCAAATAAATGCAATTCTTGCTATTCATCAGATTATATAAAATAGCATCAGTTCATAAAACTGGTTGACAACTTCAAGATACTTGTAACTATTCGTTCCGATTCGTTTTGTTTTCTGTTCATTTTTCGGTTCCGTGTTTTATAAAATTCGCACCCGAGGTATTCCGAATAAATGACGTGTAAAAAGGTCCAATCGTTTCCGCTAGGGTATGATCAAAATAGATTTCTGTAAATTCCAAAATCCTGTAACAGTAAAACCAAAATAATGGGGTATTTTGTGTGAAGGCTGTTGTGAAATACAAAATTAATCATCAAAGAATCCCCATGCCATGATTTGATGTATTGGTAAGTGAAAAATGAATCTCTTCCATTACAAAATGACGAGCTAATGTTTTTTGTCGTTTTGATAATTTGACATCTATTTTCTTTTATTGTTTTTGTTTTCAATTTATCTGTTGTGATGTCTTTATATAACTTACTTTTATTCTGGAGACTAGAACATTTTTTTGGAGTTTGTCTGCTTAGACTAGAACATTCTTTTGGATTTTGTCTACTTAAGTTTTTCAGGTTTAAGTATTCAGCTGTTTCTTGCTTTGAGCTGTTGAGAGTCAAAAATTTTACATGAAATTTACTTATTATAAAACAGCTAAATAACACATAAATATCTGGAAACTTTGTTGTGATGTGATAATTTAAATTTCTCAATGACTTGTCCTATGTGCCTCATAAATCTTCCAAGTTCATTTATTTCACTCAAAACCACCGAAGGTGGTACAAATCGTCAAAAGGTACAGTGGTAATATTTACATTATTTACATGCATGCCAAGTTTAACAGTACAAATATAGTCTATTATTTACAATTAGTTTGATCAACAATTAATAATAACAGATATAATAATAATAATAATAATACCAGGAAATAAATATGATTAGTTTGATGTTTTGTAACAAAGAAAATGTACATGTATTACCCTGATAAATAAGAAGGTTGTACCACATGCACTGGCGGCAGCTTACTGGATGATAAGCAGAGCAGGTGGACAAGTGATCGGGTCATTCCCTACTGACAAGTTCCTGCAATGCCTATCATCCGTCCTAAGCATAATGTAGTGTGTCTTAAAGGGTACCTGTAACCAAAATTTTTTTTATCACAATTGTTTTATATATTATTTAAATATAACAGTATTGAAAACCGCATCAAAATTGGTGACAAAATAAAAAAGTTATAGTGGTTTGAAATCTACATTTTATAACTTTCTCTTTATCGAAAAGTGAAACGCCTCGTTTTGAGTTATAAACGTGTGACGTCATTGCAGTATTAGAGTAGTATCTAACATAATAGACAGTAGTAACAATGATGATATATTGACGTATGAAGAAGAAAGTAACGACTCTGACATGTACCTATTTATGTCAAATAGTTCGTCATTATTTCGGGAAGCAGTAGACAATCTTATCAGTGATGAATTTGGAGTAAAACCGTTATTTATTCGAACCAGAAACGGACGAATCGGATGAACATATTGAGTCGAGTCCCGACCTGCATTTGGTTGCATAGCTGTTGAAAAATACTTGACGAGTGTTAACTTGTCAATAACACGAAAAATTATTATACCTTTGACTTAAGAAAATAAATTATTTTATGAAGTCGAACTGGACAGAATCGAGAATTACGATAAGTTGCATAGCTATAACAAAAAATACGAGATTAGTTTTAACTAGTCAAATACACGAAAAAATTAATTTTATTGTTGACATTTTAAAATGAATTAAATATCAAGTCGAACTGGACAGACTACCGGGTGAATATTATAAAACTTACTGTCATGTGCTGATTTTGAATTTCTATTAAAATAATGCATTCAAAATTTAGAATTTTGTATGCATTATTTTAATGAAAATTCGAAATCAGCACATGACAGTGGCACTGGGTAAAAATCAATACATAAAAATAATCGCCTATGTTCTTTTGTGCAATGTTTATTGACAGTTGAAATTAAATGACCGTGATGTAGAAAACTTTTAAGTAGTCTCGCGGCATCACATTTCCTCGATAATTGGAAAATGTTCACATAATTAAAGTTTGTAACATAGTTCTTTTCAACTGTCCGATGGTTAATTAATGCTGGGATAATAAAAAATAGTACATGTACTTGCTATTCAAGAACCACGTTAAGCACCACGGCTCTGATTGGCTGAATTTTTTCTCAATTTTGTTATATTGTACGCGATTGGTTCTTAATGATACTTGAGTTCTACTTCCTGTTTATTGAACAATTACAGTGTCGTTTTGCATAGTGGAAGAATTTGAAGAAGAATCAGTAGATATGATGCCTAAAAGGGTAACAAATTGAAATCTATTCCCTGTTTATATGAGGGTCATTATGTGTTTAACTTTGTCCGATGTATTATTATAATAGAATATAACCAGGACCGGGATGGTTCCTGCCTTGTTAAATGCACTGGAATCTACCACTAAACTAACCAGGCATAAACCTCTACCAAGCTTGTCACTGTGGTTAAACTAAACCAGAAACATATAGACATCATCTAAGAACCATGGACAATACGTGTATATATAACAACCATGGACAATACATATAATCTATATAAGAACTATAGACATTGCATATAGACTGCATCTAAGAACCATGGACATTACTTATGTAGCGGTCTGGGTAGCTCAGTTGGTAGAGCACTCACCTATAGTGCGGGAGGTCCTGGGTTCGATCCCCGGTCCGACCCTGCATTTTTTCTCCCTCCTGTTACACTTATAGAGTGCATCTATGAACCATGGACAATACATGTAGACTACATCTATGAACCATGGACAACACATATACTACATCTAAGAACCATGGACATTACTTATAGAGTACATCTAAGAACATGGGCAATACATGTAGTCTATATCTAAGAACCATGGACAACACATATACTACATCTAAGAACCATGGACATTACTTATAGACTACATCTAAGAACCATGGGCATTACTTAAAGACTACATCTATGAACCATGGACATTACTTATAGACTACATCTAAGGACCATGGACAGTACTTATAGACTACATCAAAGAACCATGGCTATTACTTATAGACTTCATCTATGAACCATTGGCAATACATATATACTACATCTAAGAACCATGGACATTACTTATACAGTACATCTAAGAACCATGGGCATTGCTTATATACTACATCTATGAACCATGGAAAATACATATATACTACATCTAAGAACCATGGACATTATTATAGAGTACATCTTAAAACCATGGACATTATTATAGAGAACATCTAAGAACCATGAACATAACTAATAGAGTACATCTATGAACCATCGACAATACATGTAGACTACATCTAAAAACCATGGATATTACTTATAGAGTACATCTAAGAACCATGGACATTACTCATAGAGTACATCTAAGAACCATGGACAATACATATATACTACATCTAAGAACCATGGACATTACTTATAGAGTACATCTATGAACCATGGACAATACTTATAGAATACATCTATGAACCATCGACAATACATGTAGATTACATCTAAAAACCATGGACATTACTTATAGAGTACATCTAAGAACCATGGACGTTACTTATAGAGTACATCTAAGAACCATGGACAATACATATAGACTACATCTTAGAACCATGGACAATACATATATACTACATCTAAGAACCATGGACATTACTTATAGAGTACATCTATGAACCATGGACAATACATATATACTACATCTAAGAACCATGGACAATACTTAGTGACTGCATCCAAGAACCATGGACAATACATATATACTTCATCTAAAAACCATGGACATTACTTATAGAGAACATCTATGAACCATGGGCATTACTTATAGAGTACATTTATGAACCATAGACAATACTTATAGAGTACATCAAAGAACCATGGACAATACTTATAGACTGCATCTATGAACCATGACCATTACTTATAGAGTACATCTAATAACCATAGACAAAACATATATACTACATCTATGAACCATGGACAGTACTTATAGACTACATCAAAGAACCATGGCTATTACTTATAGACTTCATCTATGAACCATTGGCAATACATATATACTACATCTAAGAACCATGGACATTACTTATACAGTACATCTAAGAACCATGGGCATTACTTATATACTACATCTATGAACCATGGAAAATACATATATACTACATCTAAGAACCATGGACATTATTATAAAGTACATCTTAAAACCATGGACGTTACTTATAGAGAACATCTAAGAACCATGGACATTACTAATAGAGTACATCTATGAACCATCGACAATACATGTAGACTACATCTAAAAACCATGGATATTACTTATAGAGTACATCTAAGAACCATGGACATTACTTATAGAGTACATCTAAGAACCATGGACATTACTTATAGAGTACATCTAAGAACCATGGACAATACATATAGACTACATCTAGGAACCATGGACAATACATATATACTTTATCTAAGAACCATTAACATTACCTATAAAGTACATCTATGAACCATGGACAATACATATATACTACATCTAAGAACCATGGACAATACATATAGACAACATCAAAGAACCATGGACATTACTTATACAGTACATCTAAGAACCATGGGCATTGCTTATATACTACATCTATGAACCATGGAAAATACATATACTACATCTAAGAACCATGGACATTATTATAGAGTACATCTTAAAACCATGGACATTATTATAGAGAACATCTAAGAACCATGAACATTACTAATAGAGTACATCTATGAACCATCGACAATACATGTAGACTACATCTAAAATCCATGGATATTACTTATAGAGTACATCTAAGAACCATGGACATTACTTATAGAGTACATCTTAGAACCATGGACAATACATATATACTACATCTAAGAACCATGGACATTACTTATAGAGTACATCTATGAACCATGGACAATACTTATAGAA
Organism: Tegillarca granosa; assembly: GCA_029721355.1. Classification (NCBI taxonomy): domain Eukaryota; kingdom Metazoa; phylum Mollusca; class Bivalvia; order Arcoida; family Arcidae; genus Tegillarca; species Tegillarca granosa. The sequence continues at coordinate 17,793,276 of CM056600.1, read as the reverse complement.
TACATCTATGAACCATCGACAATACATGTAGATTACATCTAAGAACCATGGACGTTACTTATAGAGTACATCTAAGAACCATGGACGTTACTTATAGAGTACATCTAAGAACCATGGACAATACATATAGACTACATCTTAGAACCATGGACAATACATATATACTACATCTAAGAACCATGGACATTACTTATAGAGTACATCTATGAACCATGGACAATACATATATACTACATCTAAGAACCATGGACAATACTTATAGACTACATCTAAGAACCATGGACAATACTTAGTGATTGCATCCAAGAACCATGGACAATACATATATACTTCATCTAAAAACCATGGACATTACTTATAGAGAACATCTATGAACCATGGGCATTACTTATAGAGTACATTTATGAACCATAGACAATACTTATAGAGTACATCAAAGAACCATGGACAATACTTATAGACTGCATCTATGAACCATGACCATTACTTATAGAGTACATCTAATAACCATAGACAAAACATATATACTACATCTATGAACCATAGACAATACTTATAGACTACATCTAAGAACCATGGACTTTTTTACAGAGTAAATCTTTGAACCATGGACAATACTTATAGACTACATCTAAGAACCATGGACATTACTTATAAAGTACATCCAAGAACCATGGACAATACATATAGAGTACATCTATAAACCATAGACAATACTTATAGACTACATCTAAGAACCATGGACATTACTTATAAAGTACATCCAAGAACCATGGACAATACATATAGAGTACATCTATAAACCATAGACATTACTTATAGACTTCATCTAAGAACCATGGACATTACTTAAAGACTACATCTATGAACCATGGACATTACTTAAAGACTACATCTAAGGACCATGGACAGTACTTATAGACTACATCAAAGAACCATGGCTATTACTTATAGACTTCATCTATGAACCATTGGCAATACATATATACTACATCTAAGAACCATGGACATTACTTATACAGTACATCTAAGAACCATGGGCATTACTTATATACTACATCTATGAACCATGGAAAATACATATATACTACATCTAAGAACCATGGACATTATTATAAAGTACATCTTAAAACCATGGACGTTACTTATAGAGAACATCTAAGAACCATGGACATTACTAATAGAGTACATCTATGAACCATCGACAATACATGTAGACTACATCTAAAAACCATGGATATTACTTATAGAGTACATCTAAGAACCATGGACATTACTTATAGAGTACATCTAAGAACCATGGACATTACTTATAGAGTACATCTAAGAACCATGGACAATACATATAGACTACATCTAGGAACCATGGACAATACATATATACTTTATCTAAGAACCATTAACATTACCTATAAAGTACATCTATGAACCATGGACAATACATATATACTACATCTAAGAACCATGGACAATACATATAGACAACATCAAAGAACCATGGACATTACTTATACAGTACATCTAAGAACCATGGGCATTGCTTATATACTACATCTATGAACCATGGAAAATACATATATACTACATCTAAGAACCATGGACATTATTATAGAGTACATCTTAAAACCATGGACATTATTATAGAGAACATCTAAGAACCATGAACATTACTAATAGAGTACATCTATGAACCATCGACAATACATGTAGACTACATCTAAAATCCATGGATATTACTTATAGAGTACATCTAAGAACCATGGACATTACTTATAGAGTACATCTTAGAACCATGGACAATACATATATACTACATCTAAGAACCATGGACATTACTTATAGAGTACATCTATGAACCATGGACAATACTTATAGAATACATCTATGAACCATCGACAATACATGTAGATTACATCTAAGAACCATGGACGTTACTTATAGAGTACATCTAAGAACCATGGACGTTACTTATAGAGTACATCTAAGAACCATGGACAATACATATAGACTACATCTTAGAACCATGGACAATACATATATACTACATCTAAGAACCATGGACATTACTTATAGAGTACATCTATGAACCATGGACAATACATATATACTACATCTAAGAACCATGGACAATACTTATAGACTACATCTAAGAACCATGGACAATACTTAGTGATTGCATCCAAGAACCATGGACAATACATATATACTTCATCTAAGAACCATGGACGTTACTTATAGAGTACATCTAAGAACCATGGACGTTACTTATAGAGTACATCTAAGAACCATGGACAATACATATAGACTACATCTTAGAACCATGGACAATACATATATACTACATCTAAGAACCATGGACATTACTTATAGAGTACATCTATGAACCATGGACAATACATATATACTACATCTAAGAACCATGGACAATACTTATAGACTACATCTAAGAACCATGGACAATACTTAGTGATTGCATCCAAGAACCATGGACAATACATATATACTTCATCTAAAAACCATGGACATTACTTATAGAGAACATCTATGAACCATGGGCATTACTTATAGAGTACATTTATGAACCATAGACAATACTTATAGAGTACATCTAAGAACCATGGACAATACTTATAGACTGCATCTATGAACCATGGACTTTTTTACAGAGTAAATCTATGAACCATGGACAAAACTTATAGACTGCATCTATGAACCATGACCATTACTTATAGAGTACATCTAATAACCATAGACAAAACATATATACTACATCTATGAACCATAGACAATACTTATAGACTACATCTAAGAACCATGGACTTTTTTACAGAGTAAATCTATGAACCATGGACAATACTTATAGACTACATCTAAGAACCATGGACATTACTTATAAAGTACATCCAAGAACCATGGACAATACATATAGAGTACATCTATAAACCATAGACAATACTTATAGACTACATCTAAGAACCATGTACATTACTTATAGACTACATCTATAAACCATGGGCATTACTTATAGACTACATCTATGAACCATAGACATTACTTATAGACTACATGTATAAACCATGTACATTACTTATAGACTTCATCTATGAACCATGGATAATACATATAAACTACATCTATGAACCATGTACATTAACAATAGACTAAATATATGAACCATGTACATTACTTATAGACTACATCTATGAACCATGGACATTACTCATAGACTACATCTATGATCCATGGACATTACTTATAGACTACATCTATGAACCATGGACTTTACTTATAGACTACATCTATAAACCATGTACATTACTTATAGACTACATCTATGAACCATGGACAATACTTATAGACTACATCTATGATCCATGGACATTACTTATAGACTACATCTATGAACCATGTACATTACTTATAGACTACATCTATAAACCATGGACATTACTTATAGACTACATCTATGAACCATGTACATTACTTATAGACTACATCTATAAACCATGGACTTTACTTATAGACTACATCTGTGAATCATGGACATTACTCATAGATTACATCTATGAACCATTGACATTACTCACAGAGTACATCTATGAACCATGGACATTACTTATAGACTACATCTAGGAACCATGGACATTACTTATAGACTACATCTATGAACCATGTACATTACTTATAGACTACATCTATAAACCATGGACATTACTTATAGACTACATCTATGAACCATGTACAGTACTTATTGACCTTATCTGAGAACCATAATGTTATCTACCCCTTAGAACCATGGATGTAGGGATACCAAAAGAGTAACATTGTATGATTTTTGTCAGGGCATATTCATGACCTAGATATGGCACTGACCCTTGACTTCCTGATTATAATTACTGTTATCCAGGCATTTGTTAATAGATATGTCCTTGTCTTTTGATCTCGAGGTCTACTTATAATTTTAGATTTTTAGCATTAATTCAGTATTGTTGTCCAACATAGGCATACCATATTGTGCAAATGTAATTTTCACTATGGTACAGTATGCAATCATGACAAAGAATATAATAAACATGAAAAAAGAAGTTAAAATTGTCATTTATTAATTCTTGTTAAACCTGATTTTGCTGAATGGTTTTGAGACATATTTATAACCTTTAGACACTAGAGTCAATACTCAGCATAAAAATTTGTGTATTTTATAGTTATTTCTGAAGTTCAGTTTTTATTTATATTTTTTAATGAAGAAACACACTGCTCCTTTATCGGTTCCGTTAAATAAAGTGCAAGGAAAAGGGTTGCTGAAATATGACATCGGTAAAGTCCCCCCTAAACTTCGGCGTACAAAATCTAGCCATAATAGAGGTGATTTAGTTGGAACAGAAAGAACTAAAACAGACAAGGATTGCAATATGACAGTTATACCAGTAAGTTTTGTAAACTGATAACTTGTGTATAATTATCACTGGCATTGTTTAATTGTCCACTAAATGATGTTCAAGAAACAAGTCATTTGGATAAAATTAGACACTATATTGGGTCTAAATGAAAATTACCAAATTATTTAATTACAATTTAATTGAGTTAAGTCATTTAATTGTTTGTTTAATTTTGTTGAAGCCAAACACTTTTTTTCAATTGGTAAAAACCATTTCAGGTAAAGGAAAAACTACTACTGCACTTCTAGGATAAAACCAACATAAGCATTTAACATAACCCTTTACCGTTTTAGCAGCAAAAATATATGCTGACACTCCAATTGCTATCATTATAATTGAAAGCCCTGCTTCCTCTTGTTTTGAAAAATGTACACTTTCTGCTATAATATTTAGGCAGTACTGTAGAAAGAGAATACTATATAGTATGCTTAAACTATTCATTTCAGAACATTCAGGGTGCCGAGGAATTACAGGGACATAAACCTACAGCTATTCCATTTGCTACGGGAAGTGTAACTGTTGATGATCCATTAAAATGGTATTCCTTACACATCAACAGTTCCGGTTATTTTTGTCCATGTACTGAGGAGTTTAGTGCATTTGCTATGGCAGACTTTGATGAAAAGAAAAATGAGATTAATGTAAGGAATTTATACTACACATTTATCAATGTATATAAGCATAAAGTAACACTTGTTGTCTGTTACTAACTTTTTCCAACCCCAAAAACATTTGGGGTGACTTATTGATTTACCCTTTGGTGGTGGGGAATAATATTGTTTTTATTCTTGTCTTCTTATTTTTATTCTTCTCTCAAGAACTATATGCCGAAGGAGATCTCGGAAATGGCTTGATGGATTAAAATGATATTTGGCATCAATAATCTGTTATCTCTGTAGATATGCAAGAGATTATCATTTTTTATATTGAAGGTCAGTGGTTGTAAATTGTGTAATTAATTTTCGTAGATATACCTGCCCAATATGTAAAAATGAGATAACTCTTCTTCTGTAATAGACTAATATTGTTAGATATACTGAACTATTAAATATAAAAGAAATGTAAATGAAAAATTTTGTGTACTAAGGTTGTTTAATTTGTTGTGTTTTTATGTAGGAAAGAAGAGTGCATATAGTAAGGAGAAAGCCTGTCTCATTTATTGGAGATGTTAGATGGCTATATAGTTGTTCCTGCAATCTAACTTATGCAGAATATATCGAGTCATTGTCTGAAAAATTGAACTTTCCTTTCAAAGGTAATTACTAGGAATGACAAGAAGAATTTGAGTATCTTATTGTCAAATGCTTGGATGGTTAGTGACATGATAAAAACTACCAAAACAGCGATTGTTAAAATGCTACATGTATACCTTCTTATAAACCTTCTGAAGAAAATTATATATGGACTTAAGTTACATCTTGCATAATTTAATATAAAGGGAGTGGTGAGAGCGCACAACATAAATTGCAAACGTATGTACTCTTTTTTTAATTTATACTTCATGTAGAAAAAACTATTTCAGTTAATCCTTATAATTTAATTAAGTATGACATTTAAATTGTATTGAAGGGAAAGAAAACATTATTTAAATTTTTTGTTTGTTTATTATACTCTGTGGTCCCAAGATGACCAGCATATTTATATGATCACTATGTCATTTGTGAGGGAAAGTTTATGATGTCATACATATTATGTTATGAAATAATTTCTCTTTCCTTGGAGTATGAACAAAATCGGTCACATGATTAACATTGGTGAACATTAAGTTGCTTCTAAGACCATAGAAAAATTAAATTATTTAAGCTTTAAGAATACATTTTGAATTTAGGATAAACACTTTGACAGTTCTACATAACAAGATTACTTTTTTGGAACATTTGAAAACATGTGTTGTTGACCTGTAATTGTTCACATCTTTGTTCTTTGATATTCTTACCATCCTATATTTAAACAATGTTTTCATGGTCTAATATTGACAAATATTAATGACAGGAAGATATTGATTCCTTATTTTCAAAGACTATCATTTTTTTCAACAGATTTTCAGGAGACATTCTGTATTCACTCGAGGTTAGCAGTTAATATTTTAAAGGATTTAGACACACTTTGGGAAGTCACACCAGAGATATTAAATACTGGTATGTACATAGACTATCCTTATATTAAGTTTGTATATGAAACTAGTTGGCATCTGCTAAGTCAGAAGGAGAATAACCAACAATGTTTATGCAGGGTAGTTTGCCATGTATTTATGTAGTGTAGCATGCAACATTTAAAATTTTCATACTACATGTACTTTGTAACCTAGTTTATTTTAAGTTGCCATCTAAAAGAATCATGACTTTCATTTCATGAGGTCGATTGCTTTGCATAAAGCAAGTCTCTACCCACAGACCCAGCTGTGGGTTGAACCCATACCAACCTCCCACTTATGGAGCGAGCACTCTACCAACTGAGCTACTGCAGTGGTCTCAACAGAAAGACAAAATTATTGAACTAAGAGAACTACAGTAAATGGATGCTACTTTGAATTCAGTTTTTAAACTAATAATTGAATATAGTATTCACCCATAATAGAATAGTCAATCAGTAGACCTTATAAGAATTCATTTTGAAACATCATATGCAGTATCTGACAGACAATCGATATGATCTTGAAGTGGTGTGCTAGTAATTAACTCGTTACTTAAATTGTAATAAATCTGCATATATGTCTCAAGCTATCCAAAATGAAATCAGAATCAAAACTGATGAGCTCTGTTAACAATATCCCTATGAGATTTACAATGCAATTTTTAAAAAAAAATCTTTTATTTTCTTCTCTTTTTTTTTTTTCTTTTTTTAGTCCCCTACTGATGAAAGCCAAGGGGAACTAAGGTTTGCGCTCTGTCACTCTTGTTGTCCACACTTATTTTCTAAAATCTTTTAGATAATGAACTGATTTTTAATGTGTGAGTCTACCATGATGAGTTGCAGATCAATTTAGCGTTTCATTGTGGTCCGCAAATTTTTACATGAGTTATGACCCTTTGAACTTTGAAAATTCACTGAAATTTCAGTTTTCCGCTCTTTTTTCTTTCTAAATGCTTTTAGATAATGAACTGATTTTTGGTATATGAGTCTACCATGATGAGTTACAGATCAAGTTTACGTTTCATTTCCATCTGCTTATTTTGACCGGAGTTATGGCCCAGAAATTTTAGTTTTCCGCTCTTTTTTTCTACATGCTTGCAGTCAATGTATTGTTTTTTGGTATGCAGGTCAACCATGATGAGTTACAGATCAAGATTACATTTCCTTTCATTCCACTAGTTTTTATGGGAGTTATGGCCCTTTGAACTTTGTAAAATTTCCTCCTGTAATGTATGTGTAATGATACATGTATATTATAAAACAAAAATTAAATTGCATTACAATTGACCTAGTAATTATTCTCTTCCCACACACTGTCAAAAATAAGAAGGTTTTGGGAGAATTGACCTATTCATGATTAAACTTAAATTTTTTTTTTTTGAGAACTCCATTGCTGGTTTTTGATTTTACTATGATCAAGTTTTGCTTTACATCTTGAACAACATGTATAATTTATAACTACATTATAATCTTTGTACCACATAATAAGGTACATTTTACCTAAAACTTTGGGATTGGTGAAATATGCGACCTGTAGGGGACTATGTATTGTTTTGCAACTTTCACAGAATGCTTGTTCAAAATAAATGTGACCTTAAAGCTTGATAAAACCTAATTCAGTGAAAGCTTTAATAACTTGTTGAAATGAAACTCTCACTTCTTACATGTAACATGTTATTATTTACACATATGCCATAGCAATTAGCCAATGTTTTTACTTTAGTAAAACTGTGGTCATTGTTTAAACAAATACATGGTAACACTAAAGATATTAACTTGCATGCTAAAGAAATTAAACACATTGTTTTCTATCAAGTCCGGGTTTCACATCCTGATGTATAGCAATACTTTGGAATTTTAAATCCTGGACCTGTTATAGATCTTCAAATATCAATCTATATAACTAATATTATCTGTATTATTCTGTGGAAGATAGTCATGAGTCTTAATGCATCTCTTTTTCAGATCATTGTTATGGTATAGATCCCAAAACAAATAAACAGGTAAGTTTTTTTCTGCAGCATGGAATATATTCACTGTCTTGCCATTCCTTTATGCATTTCTGGAAAAGTATTTATTAGCATTTCATCTGTGCAAAAATTGTAAATGCAAAATCTCAAAATAACAAAAAGTTAAGTCATATTTGTGATGAAATATAATTCTTTAAGTATCAGTCAGTATGTAGTAGGGTTCCACTACTATAATGCAGCACCTTGTTATGATAATTTTGTCAATTCATCTCTGTATGCTTCCTTTTGACTGTCTTTTAAATACATTTATGTCAGTTCCATAACATTGTAACCATGCATCAGAGAATGGTGAAAATTTTCATGCTATTTAACTACGATTCCAATTCATTCTATATGTAACACCAGTTTTCATTGGCTGACATCCAAAATCTTCAACACAAGTATACTGTCACAAATTCCAACATTATCAACACAATATATTGCTTCAAATTTTCCTGATATTTGCATGTGCATATTTGCTAATTACTAAAAAGGAAACACCTGTAACTGTCTTGTATTTTCTTTATTTCCAGACATATATGGGTGGTTAAACTGTCATTGATGCATCACCAATAAAACTAATTTGCGACAGTATGACCACTGTTTAAAGATCAATAACTCATATAATCCATATATGATGAACTACATGCTCAATAGAAATCGCCACTGTTATTTCATATGTCCAATTATCTAATTTAGCATTCATACACTATAGACCATTTCATTTAAGGATTTATTATGTACTAATTAATTACAAACTGTCTGATTTATTGTTAAATATCACACTATATAACAAATCTGAACCAAAAATGTTAAGGCTCATTTACTTATCATTCCTCTTCAAAGTGCACTGTAGCTTATAAGTTGAAAATTGTTTTCTTGCAAATTATGGCTGGAAATATAAAGGTATTTGAAATGAATGTGTTTGACTTAAACTAAACAGTTTTAAAGTTTAATCTGTAAGTACTGTTTGTTTTATTTAACATGCTGTTGATGTGTTAAATCATCACCTTTTATCGAAAAAAAAAATTAAACATACATTTAGTTAAAAATGTATTGACTGAATAAAAAAATTTTTAACATCTTACAATTAATAACATGTTTTTTGTACATAAAAATTGCATCACAAGGTTAAAAATTGATGTTAAAATATAGATGCCATTCTTAAAAGACTTATGCTAGTCAAATCAAAATAACTTGTTCATTGTTATGTTAAAACACTGTACATTGGTAAAGCTATTCAAGTTATTGATTTTTTTAAGAAGTGATTCTTATTGTTGATTTCCATTTAAGTATAAAAGAAAAACACTGATTACACTGCATAATTAATTTTTTCCTAGGCTGATGCCTTAATTGACATGTCAAATTATCCTTTTATTACAACTGTTCAGTTGTTCCTACTATGAATTAAATAGGGGCTTATATATGTATTTTAGATACCGCAATTCACAGAATTAGATTTTGGTGAAGCATATGTTGCTGTGATGAATGCTGGCATTTATCCTGGGGTTGTTTGTGTTCAGTCATCAAAAATCTATTGTTTGACTTGCCAGAATTTTTATTGCAATCATTGCAAACATGTTAAATCATTCAGGGATAAATCAAACGATGAAGAAGTGCCAGACATCATTTTTAGGCTCTTGCAATTAATGGCCCAAGGTAGCAAACAAACAAAAACATACATATATAAATGTTTGTCAAAGAAACCTATTGAATTTCGTTTGCCAGAAACTTTAAAACCTCAGTATTTAAGTCCTAATTTTATCAAGGAAAATGATATCTACCAAATGTTTCCCAATGAATTTGTATATCCAGTCTGTGATAACTGTCAAAGTGAATGGGAGGAAAAATGTTTTAGCCAACATAAAGATGATGCAGTGCCTTTCTTCTGTCGAAATGAAATACATAGTGCAATAGGTAAGAGTAGTGTTTGTCATTTTCTGTCTTTATGTCCACAAATGTTGTAGCTGTGACACCTTCTAATGCATGCAGTAGATTTGGTGGGCATGTTTAACAAAAGGCCTTAGTGTGCATGCCACATCATGAATATGCAACTCTCTGCTTTTATCTGTCCTTTTGTAAAAGTTGCATCTGAATCAACTCTTAAAGCACTTATGTGATTTTTTATGAAACTTGGTAGGCATGATAAGCATACATTCTAGTTGTGTGTGCAACATACTCATAATAAATCTGGATGAAATATGAAAGAAGAGCCATCTTTTACCTCTCATTGACCTTTTGCACAGGCTTTGGGCATGTATTGCATGCATTGTTAACTGTAAGCTTGTTGATATTTCATATGAAACAAGAACCACAACAATTGCTTGTTTGCTAGAGTGCTTGGTTTGTAGGTCTGAGGTTAAGTTCCATCTGTGTCAGACCAAAGACTTGAAAACTGGGTACTGACTTCTTTCAAAAGCATTTAGAAATGAAAGTTAAAGATCATTCTGTCCAGATAGTAAAAACTGGTCCCCTGTGTCAAGGTAGGCATGACAGGCTAAAGAATTCTCACTACATATTGCCCTGAGTACACTTAGAGGTATATATAAGTGAAATACAGGTAATCTTGACCTGGACATAAAACCAGTCAATTAAATAATTGGTTTAAACAAGATGTATATGCCATCCATCTTTTTTATGCATCAAAATATGAAGAGATCATATATGATATGAGATTTAAAAATATCATACCAAATGAAAACCAAGAATATAAAAAATAGCAATTACAAAGAGAATATTAAAATTGTCTGAATGTCATTCTTTCAACTGTAAAATGTGCCGCAAAATGCAAACATATTATTGTATCATTGGGACAACATAGAAAAGCTTATACAAAAATGACCATTTTCACTTACATGTAGTTATGATATTGTAATTTGATTGTGATATCAATGATCAACAATCATTTTAGCAGGTGTGTTTGCAGTACTTAGATAAAACAAGTTCTGTTCTTTAATTAATATATTTACATATAAAGTGGTACCTCCATAGGTGTTAGAAATTTATTAAATCACTGGCACTAGACAAGAAAGGAAATTATGTTCCTGACAGAATCTGGTTTATACACACTTTATTTCTTTAAATAGTTTCTTTTATTTCCTTATATATTCACAGTCTATGGCAAAAAATGTCAACAGTGTGACAACAAGTTGATATTTGATGGTGGCAGTTCATGCATTCTGAACATGAACTCATTTCTTATACATCAAGAAGTATTGCGTGATTACATGTGGCATTTCCTGCATGCAAGGTAAATGGTAAACTTATCATTTAATCCACTTTTATAATATTAAAACCATACATGTACTTATGCCAACATTTTTCATCTTAGCATGCTTAACACGATGTTCATTATAAAAAATAATATTTCTGTTTCAATTATTACACAAAATGTTAAAGATATACCAAGAGAACAACACAGTGTACTTATTACCTGGTCACATATGTACATTGCATTAATATTATACTAATATTATTATTGTTAAAATTGTTTGATTAAAATACTTCCATTCCTTGACCATGACAATTCACAGATAATTTTCAATTTTTTCTGGTTCATTTATATTTTGCTTCGTAATGACCTTTACAATTTATGAATAAAGTCTTAACTCTTGTACTCTTGTCCTAACATTTTCTAATGATAGTGGAACTATACATTTCCATGCAATACACTCATAATGATTAATTTCATTAATTCTGTTTATTTCTGATACAGAACTAGGGGAAATTCAATTTTTTTTATTCTTAGCAATTTTCCTATTAACTTAACCATGTTTTTACAGTATCATCATATCATGAGGCTATATCACTAAAGTTTATCACTGTAAATGTGTTTCTGTAATTTTAAGGAAATGAATTTTCAAGCTTTCAAGGTGCAATCAGAAAAACTGCCTTAAAAAATCTTTTCATGATCTTTTTAACATTCAGTTTGGGCATCTTTTAAGCTTTTTAATATTTCCAAAATATATACAGTTGTGTTTATTTTCTGTCCTCTACAGATGCACCCTCTATGCTTATTACAATATTTGGAATGAAAGAATGAAGGATATGGGTGTTACAAATTTCCAGAATATGCTGTCATATGCTCAGTTTAGACATTCGTGGTACAGTTTTCTTGCACTAGTAAACATTAACTATGAGCATGGATTTTCCTGTCCACATTGTAAAGAATTTCCGGATACAGTTGTTTGTGATGCAACAGCCCTTTCATTTAGGAAAACATTCGTGAAATGGAAATCGGAACTTACGGTAAACCAACCTATGGACATTAGAAATGGGAGATAAGTATTTTTTTTATATACACATGTATATATTTATTTTTTGTTTTTTATGCTCATTATAAAAATACATATGATAGTAAATATAATTCAACAGTTTGGTCATTACACTTTATAATATACAGATCTATAAGGGGCTAAATCAAATCCAAATAAAAGGTTTTTTTGTTTTATTTTTCCTCTGCTTTCCATGTTTTTTCTGTTGATCCCTCATCAGATTTAGTTCAAATGTGAAATAAAGGCAGTAGTGATTATTTTTCAAATAGATGGACATCCATTGTGTAACAGATGAAACAGTTTTTGATTGTTATTAATTACTCAACAATTACTTGTTTTATTTGCTATTACACAGTGTGACACAGTCGTCGTTTATTGTGGGTATTATGATGTGTTCTAGTCAATATAGACTGCCTAGCATCAAATAGCGTCTTCATTTTTAACCTGGTGTTTGTGTTTGTAGGTGTATGTGGCATCTCAAGTATTTCTGCTATTGCAGGCTGGTTCAGTATAGGTAGATCAATGTTGTACGGTAGATATATTTTGCATTTTAAGATCGGAAGAATCCATGTTATGTTTTTGTTACTTTGCCATGATACGTAGAAAAAAGTAGAGTTTTTTATTGTCATAGTGATATGTGATGCTATTATTTTGTCTAATTTTTTTATATGTAAATATTTAAAGTTGGATTTGAATTTGTATTTTTTGCATTGGAATGTGTTAGTATTATATTTTGCTTATTTTTATTTGACATAATAATTGATCTTGTCAAATCTCGTCTACCTGATATGTTGTTATAGAGGGCTGCTATGTTTGTTTACCTTAGCTTTAAGTAGTTCCATGTGTGACAGTATTCAAACCTTAGTGAGCAAGAGCAAGAGCAAATGTAATTATAATGTTTTAACTTCATTTGCTCTCAGAGTTTAATACAATAAAAAAAAAAAACACAAATGTAACTATTTAAAATATTGTTTCTCATGACTGTCTGAAATGCACATGCAATTAAAATGCTAGTTGAGTGACACAGGCTCTATTTAGCCTCTTGTTTGAAGTTTTGAACACATTTTAGCTCACATAAGACTGAGCTATAGCCATCAATCTGTCATCTGAAAACTACTGGACCACAGTCATTGAGACACATTTTTCATATTCTGTTTAGTGTATTTATATATGTTGTTGACCCAAATGTACAAGAAAGAAATACAGATAGTTCTTATGTATTTAATGTTTTGGAGCAAAATGAAAAAAAATGTAGGATATCAACAAATTGATATATTTTGTGTATAGTTAAAATGATAATTTTCCTTTGAAAAGTAAATTTAGTTGAATATTTACGTCATCTATATGTTTTCAAGAACTCTTTATGTGATTACTCTAACCATTCTTTAGATTCATGTTGATGGATCTACTCTATCTTTTATAATTCATTTTTATACCAGGTTTAAGGACAGAGTTATTATTAACAATAAACAAACCAGAATGTTAATCCAGGAGTATACAACTGGAAAAGGATTGGAAGATGGGAAATTCCAAATTATTCTTGATAGCATAAACACTCACTTTCCATGCAGTAATCCTTTTTTTCAAATGCTAAATGATATAGGATGTACGTCAATTTGCCCTAAGGAATATAGGTCACTTGTTCAGATGCTAAGCAGTCATTCTCCAGCCTGTGCATTGCTGCCATATTCAGTGGAAAATGATCTTATAATTAAACAACTTTTGGATTTCCATGATGATCTCAGCTGTCATCCGAATTTGCTGTTATCTATTCAACAGAATCTCCCTATCTTATACGAAATAATTAAAGATATTGGACCACTAGAAAGGAATATACGCAACATAATATCAGCTGTATATGAAAAATCTAAATCAACATTTAATTCCCATGATACTGTAATTGACTGTGAACAAATTCCCGAAAAGACTGATGTGTCAGCATTTTTTCCCGTCTTAAAAAAGATAAGAAGTAGAGGACTCTACACAATTGACAAAATTAAAAATGAAGCTGTTGTTTGTAAAAAGGATGCAACAAGACACCCAACATTACTTCCTGGTATATTTACTGCTTTTTGTAAACATGGTAAGAATTATGTCTTAAATGCTGAAAAACTACAAGTAAAATCACTTAAATAATAGATTGAAGATTGAAACATTTATTTACATATCATTTCTTGCCACACATTATAATCATTACAATGTACATCTTATTAACATAGTAAAAATCAGTCTTCAAAACAATATTTGATACAAAAGGCAATTACAACTATGTTGTACATTTTTTGAATAGGCATGCAATAATTATGCATAAAAATATATTCACAGTATTAAAATGCAAGGAAAAAATACTATAAAAGAATATATAAATTAGCTCTAAACATTAGATTTAAATATCTAAACACTAGATCACTAGATCCAAATATCTAAAACTAGATTTGAACAGCTAAACTCTAGATCTACCGGTAAATATCTAAACACTAGATATCAACATAAAAACACTAGATCTGACCCTCATATAGACAAGTGAAAGATTTAATGAATAGCCAGTGTCACTTGCCATGAAATTTACAAAGACAAAATGTTGGTTAATTAATATGGATTAATTTTTTTCTGAAAAATCAAAACCTTGCATGTCAGATGATTAATATCAATCTATCAGATTACAAGTTACAGAAACAGTAAAACATATCATACATTATAACCAGACATCATTCAGTGATACAACCACAGATGCTAGATTCTATTTACATCTAAAAATCGTATTCACTATTGTGTTATGTGGATTAAAAACAGTCTTTTTAGACTATCACTAGTTTGGCTAACATACGCAGATAACAAAATAATGAGAATGAAGGAATATATATATATATATATATATATATATACATATATATATATATATATATATATATATATATATTTTTTTTTTTTTTTTTTTTTTTTTTTTTTTGACACATTTTGTGTTTTAATATATCATGAGAATGCTCATTAAAAACATTCCAACAATATTCATGGGTAAGTGAAAATACATTAAAAACTGTTTTCAGGAAACAGTGACCACTTCTAAGCACAATGGGTCTAAAAAGACCAATTTATATACATTGTATATGTTATATAAATTGGACCTCAATATGAAGGCTAACTAATTATAAATTCCAATTACACATATTTTCAGTCCTTTGGGTGGTTTTATAATTGTTAAGGGAAAATTGACATGTTTAAACTACTTCAGTTTGTCAATGCTCATAGTTCTGTATTTATAAGTAAACTTTTAAACTCTTTATTTATTTTATTTGTAAATACTAGAAGTAACTATTTGCAATTGTACTTTGTAGGAATTTGCTATGGTTTTCAACTGATGGAAAGCAATGAGTCACCAAATGTGCCATTTACCTTTCTAAGAACAAGATTCAAAAGAGGTATGCAAGTCAGTGTTGGATGGAAGTATTGAAATGTTAAAATTAACTTTCTTTAATAGTTAAGAAGATACCTTTCAGGAATGTGTTTTATTTACATTCTATCATTTAAGGATTGCATTAGTTATTGCAATATTGTTGTTATTAATTTTATCTACCCAGTAATTTGAACATAAACAAAATACATTACAATATTTTCCTAAATATAGTGGTTTGGCAACAATTATTCCCCTAAATGGTTTGTAAGAGAAATAGAGTCTCATCTTGTAACAAGCTTAAGTGTTGGTTTATTGGTACAAAAATTTTTTTTTACATGATTAAAAACTGCATCAGTTTACTTCAGAGAACAATTGCAAATTTTACATAACCAACGGCAATTCTTGTTCTCTGCCATTAAATAATAAGGAAAGCTCTGATATCCAGGTACAAGAATCATAGATTTCAAACTAGAATTATAAGACCCTAGAGTGAGAAGAATATCAAAATATTAATAGGACATTTGGTATGGATAAATATTTTAACTCATTTTATTTGAAAGTACAAATATATTGAAAAAAAAAACACACAAGATATAAGCAAATATTCTGTTTGACCACTGTGAATGAAGTGTTAAAACTGTGTACACAGGTGGTTGTGCATAAAGCATTATGATTTCACAGAATCTACAGAAATTTTTCTTAAAGTCCCAGACAGAGTATTGGCTTTACATTTTAGTTTATCCCTTGGTCTAACTTTATGTTTCGTATTTTACAGCTCCAAGGACTGTTGTATATGACAATGCATGCAATCTGCACTCATACTGTCTAAACAGAGATCAGGGATTTTTTCAAGCCACATTATTTGTCGTGGACAATATGCACTGGGGAAATCATACAAGTAAGAATATTTATATTCCTCCATCTTCCTGAGTTTGAGATGGAGATTTCTGCTTGAAGAAACGATGGTAGAAATTTCTATCTTCACCTCTATGTGTGTTTACCTACCATTGTTTATCTTCTTCTACATGTGTGGATTTTCTGTGACCTCACAATCAAGGAACAATTGAATAACATCATATCGTGGAGACATGACATTATCTTGCAGGAAAATGACACCAGAGTCTAAAAAAATTCAAATGTTATATTTAAGAAATGATATTCTGCCCATGGTATTTGAAGAGGTAATGCAAGATACTGTGGCACGTGCCAAATTAAATGAAGGGCTAAGCATGTTTATACATTATTCAATATCATTAAACCAAATATTGTCAGTTGGAAATAAAGATATTACAAGTTAAAAATCTCATTTTTTCCTTTGGGGACTTTGTGGTGGCATCCCATTGTAATTATCACTTGTTTGTTTTATATTTCAGGTTGTTCAAAGGTCTATCATGCAAAAGTACACCCTAGACTGCAAGGGGTTAATACACAGATGGTTGAGCAGAATAACTCAAAATTAAGGAAACTGAAATCTCAACTTTCTTATATGAACCACTGTAATTTCATGAATCACTTAAAGTTTTTCTTATGGTACTGCAATAAAAACGTTATTGATAAGTTGTAACTTATGAAAAATATGTTATTTGTGTTTGTACTATTATTGTGTATTATCTTGTGGTATTACCAGTAAGTTTACTAAATACATTGCTTGCTTACTTTTTAAGTAATAGTTCTTTATTCTAATTGCAGCAACTATTTCATGAACTTAAAAGCAACAAGAAATAGGGATCATTTGTACCATATACATGTATTCTATGTATTTTCCTAAAGTTTAGTCATTTGAATTTAGGGTCTTTTACATTTTTATACAAATTTGTGTACACTTTACTCCTTGACCAGTAAAAAGATTCAGGTAAATTGTGTTCTTATGTCCATTTTGATTCAATTTTTGGTTTAATATACAATTCTTTTATAAATATATCATATACCGGTATATGTTGTGTTCCTTTTGAATGCCTACTAATCAATTTTAAATGGAATATTTATAAGCTATCAACATTTTGATCATTCTCTTAAATATTAAGAGTCAATATTATGCTATTATCCCTTCATGATTAGAAAAATGTATTGTAATGTCATATGTATCTTCAATTTCTCCTAATTCCATATATTTTTTTAATTTTCTTTCATTAAATCTCTAATTTTTACAATTCTTTTTTCATACAATTTTTTCCAAAAAAATAGTTGTCTGATCTTTTTTAATCTTTGAATTATACCATAAACTATGATGAAGTACAGAAAATCGCTTTTTTGCTTCAGTATTATTCTTTTAAATTCAGACTTTTTTCCAAAATTAAATTTTAGCAGAATGCGCTTTAAATTGACAGAAATTGTTTCCGAAGTCTTCAGCATGTTTTAGGTTAACATGTATTGTCTAAAAAAAAATTTGTCAAAAACAAGCTGAAAACATTATCATTCCTAAACTGTAGTCGATGAAGCCAACTTAACTTAGGTGCTTTGATAAAACTTTTCACATCAACCAGTCTGCACCCCTCTATTTCATAATTCTGTATAATAAGCTTTCTGTTTACTTTATCTGTTTTACTCTCCCATGAATAGTTATAAAATGCCTTTTCTAATTGTTGGATAATATTTTCTTGTTTTGGAAGACTGGTGAAAAGATGTGTTAGTTTATGATATAATGTACATTTTAAAAAAAAAAACTGCATATTATTAAAGCATTCATTTTGATTATAGTATCATGAGTATGGTGTTACTTTTTATTTACATTTAAGTACTTAGTGGTTTCTTGAACATGTTGAATATTGTTCTTAGATGAAAGTTTGACATTTGTCATGCAAGCAAGAGGCAGCAATCCTACATTCAGGTGATTTTAAGCTAGTGGCAGCATCCAAATTTTGATTCAGATTGTTATTGATTTTTAAAAGAGATTTTAGCATTTTGAAACATATACATTAACTACAAACATACCATTAGTTACATTACTGTAGCTACATTAGAGGTAATCAAGGTAGTTGCCTCAGTAAAAAATCCACCAATAATATTACTACCTGCTGGTAACATTATTGTACAAGTACTCTCAAAAATGGTCTCAGAAATCAAACAAATTTTCTATGTTTCTTTTATTGTTTTCATTTCTATACTTTGTTTTTAAAAACAGTCAAGGATTATTTTTTAGAGTGCTTATAAATAATGTTCTGGTCATACTATGCAACACACATTCCTGTCTCCAGTATGCAATAGATAAGTTGATGCCATTTTTGTATTTTTCGATTGCCACTAACTTTTACTATTTGTTATTTAACAATAACAAAGGGCCTGACCACATAATCATCAAATATAATAAATGGTAGGCAAATGTGATGACTAATTTTTGTGCCTGTATAACCACACACATACACACATATATATAAAGTAATAGTAAAATATGTGGTAGTAACACATTTGTTATTGTCACATATTGAAATAAAAAACATTTTGTAAATGGCATGCCACTGGTCAGGTCACTGCACCAGATCCATTGTTGTGTAGATACGGTGTTTTGATGGTTTCATTAGAGATGAACATCCAGTCAGTCATGGCAAATATCTCCATTAAGTCAAACATTTAAAAGTTTGTCAAAAACACAAATATAAAATACACACATTTATAACAAGAAATCATTGGCTGAAAATGGTCTCAGGATACAGCAATTTCAGCTATTTTATTTGATTTCAGGGGAGCATGTCCCCTGAACTAAAAGGCTTGAGTTTATCCCTAAGGCTATGAAAATATCCGCCGTGGTAAAATTCAGGCTCTAGCCTTATACCATCAATAACATAGACAAACCATCACTGAATTTTTAAAATTAGGAATACAGCTGTTTTATGGCTGACAACATACTTTCCAGATAAGATATGTCTAAATATAGGAATCATACCAGGTATACACAACATATATATATATATATATACCAACCATACCAGGTATACACAACATATATATACCAACCATGCCGTGTATACACAACACATATATACCAACCATACCATATATACACAACATATATATACCAATCATACCATGTATATACAACATATATATACCAACCATACCATGTATATACAACATATATATACCAATCATACCAGGTATACACAACACATATATACCAACCATACCATATATACACAACATATATATACCAATCATACCATGTATATACAACATATATATATACCAACCATACCATGTATACACAACATATATATATACCAATCATACCAGGTATACACAACATATATATACCAACCATACCATGTACACACAACATTTATCTAAGAAACATACCATATACACAACATATATCTAAGAACCTTACAATTTACACAACATATATCTAAGAACCTTACAATTTACACAACATATATCTAAGAACCGTAACATATACACAACATATATCTAAGAACCATACAATGTATAAATGATATGTCAGATACGGGCTATCAAATCTGTACATGATCTATATACAGGATAATGGTCAGATACGATCTTCAACATCTGTACATGATCTATATACAGGATAATGGTCAGATACGATCTTCAACATATGTACATGATTTATATACAGGATTATGGTTAGATACGGGCTTCAACATTTGTACATGATCTATATATAGGATAATGGTCAAATACGGGCTTCGACATCTGTACATGATCTATATATAGGATAATGGTCAAATACGGGCTTCGACATCTGTACATGATCTATATACAAGTTAATGATCAGATACCAGCTATCATATCTGTACATGATCTATATACAAGATAATGGTCTGATACAGGCTATCAAATCTTTACATGATCTATATACAAGATAATGGTCAGATACGGGCTTCAACATCTGTACATGATCTATATACAGGTTAATGATCAGATACCAGCTATCACATTTGTACATGATCAATATACAGGTTAATGGTCAAATACGGGCTTCGACATCTATACATGATCTATATACAAGATAATGCTAAGATACGGGCTTCAACATCTGTACATGATCTATATACAGGATAATGGTGAGATACGGGCTTCGACATCTGTACATAATCTGTATTTAGGATAATGGTCAAATGCGGGCTTCAACATCTGTACATGATCTATATACAGGTTAATGATCAGATACCAGCTATCATATCTGTACATGATCTATATACAAGATAATGGTCTGATACGGGCTATCAAATCTGTACATGATCTATATACAGGTTAATGATCAGATACCAGCTATCATATCTGTACATGATCTATATACAAGATAATGGTCTGATACGGGCTTCGACATCTATACATGATCTATATACAGGTAAATGGTCAGAAACCAGCTATCACATCTGTACATGATCTATATACAAGATAATGGTCAGATACGGGCTTCAACATCTGTACATGATTTATATACAGGATAATGGTCAGATACGGGCTTCAACATCTGTACATGATCTATACACAGGATAATGGTCAGATACGGGCTTCAACATCTGTACATGATCTATATACAGGTTAATGATCAGATACCAGCTATCACATTTGTACATGATCAATATACAGGTTAATGGTCAAATACGGGCTTCAACATCTATACATGATCTATATACAAGATAATGCTAAGATACGGGCTTCAACATCTGTACATGATCTATATACAGGATAATGGTGAGATACGGGCTTCGACATCTGTACATAATCTGTATATCGGATAATGGTCAAATACGGGCTTCGACATCTATACATGATCTATATACAAGATAATGCTCAGATACGGGCTTCGACATCTGTACATGATCTATATACAGGATAATGGTCATATACGGCGGGTTTCGACATCTGTACATGATCTATATACAGGTTAATGATCAGATACCAGCTATAACATCTGTACTTGATCTATATACAGGTTTATGGTCAAATACGGGCTTCGACATCTGTACATGATCTATATACAGGATAATGGTCAAATACGGGCTTCGACATCTGTACATGATCTATATACAGGTTAATGATCAGATACCAGCTATCACATCTGTACATGATCTAATTACAGGTTAATGGTCAAATACGGGCTTCGACATCTGTACATGATCTATATACAGGATAATGGTCAAATACGGACTTCGACATTTGTACATGATCTATATACAGGATAATGGTCAAATACGGGCTTCGACATCTGTACATGATCTATATACAGGTTAATGATCAGATACCAGCTATCATATCTGTACATGATCTATATACAAGATAATGGTCTGATACAGGCTATCAAATCTTTACATGATCTATATACAAGATAATGGTCAGATACGGGCTTCAACATCTGTACATGATCTATATACAGGTTAATGATCAGATACCAGCTATCATATCTGTACATGATCTATATACAAGATAATGGTCTGATACGGGCTTCGACATCTATACATGATCTATATACAGGTAAATGGTCAGAAACCAGCTATCACATCTGTACATGACCTATATACAAGATAATGGTCAGATACGGGCTTCAACATCTGTACATGATTTATATACAGGATAATGGTTTGATACGGGCTTCAACATCTGTACATGATCTATACACAGGATAATGGTCAGATACGGGCTTCAACATCTGTACATGATCTATATACAGGTTAATGATAAGATACCAGCTATCACATTTGTACATGATCAATATACAGGTTAATGGTCAAATACGGGCTTCGACATCTATACATGATCTATATACAAGATAATGCTAAGATACGGGCTTCAACATCTGTACATGATCTATATACAGGATAATGGTGAGATACGGGCTTCGACATCTGTACATAATCTGTATATAGGATAATGGTCAAATACGGGCTTCGACATCTATACATGATCTATATACAAGATAATGCTCAGATACGGGCTTCGACATCTGTACATGATCTATATACAGGATAATGGTCGAATACGGCGGGTTTCGACATCTGTACATGATTTATATACAGGTTAATGATCAGATACCAGCTATCACATCTGTACTTGATCTATATACGGGTTTATGGTCAAATACGGGCTTCGACATCTGTACATGATCTATATACAGGATAATGGTCAAATACGGGCTTTGACATCTGTACATGATCTATTTATAGGATAATGGTCAAATGCGAGCTTCGACATCTGTGCATGATCTATATACATGATAATGGTCAGATACGGGCTTCAACATTTGTACATGATCTATATACAAGATAATGGTCAGATACGGGCTTCGACATCTATACATGATCTATATACAGGTAAATGGTCAGAAACCAGCTATCACATCTGTACATGATCTATATACAAGATAATGGTCAGATACGGGCTTCAACATCTGTACATGATTTATATACAGGATAATGGTCAGATACGGGCTTCAACATCTGTACATGATCTATATACAGGTAAATGGTCAGAAACCAGCTATCACATCTGTACATGACCTATATACAAGATAATGGTCAGATACGGGCTTCGACATCTGTACATAATCTGTATATAGGATAATGGTCAAATACGGGCTTCGACATCTATACATGATCTATATACAAGATAATGCTCAGATACGGGCTTCGACATCTGTACATGATCTATATACAGGATAATGGTCGAATACGGCGGGTTTCGACATCTGTACATGATCTATATACAGGTTAATGATCAGATACCAGCTATCACATCTGTACTTGATCTATATACGGGTTTATGGTCAAATACGGGCTTCGACATCTGTACATGATCTATATACAGGATAATGGTCAAATACGGGCTTCGACATCTGTACATGATCTATATACAGGATAATGGTCAAATGCGAGCTTCGACATCTGTGCATGATCTATATACATGATAATGGTCAGATACGGGCTTCAACATTTGTACATGATCTATATACAAGATAATGGTCAGATACGGGCTTCGACATCTATACATGATCTATATACAGGTAAATGGTCAGAAACCAGCTATCACATCTGTACATGATCTATATACAAGATAATGGTCAGATACGGGCTTCAACATCTGTACATGATTTATATACAGGATAATGGTCAGATACGGGCTTCAACATCTGTACATGATCTATACACAGGATAATGGTCAGATACGGGCTTCAACATCTGTACATGATCTATATACAGGATAATGGTTAGATACGGGGTTCAACATCTGTACATGATCTATATACAGGATAATGGTTAGATACGGGCTTGAACATCTGTACATGATCTATATACAGGATAATGATCAGATACAGAGTATAGTTGGTGATGTGAATATTATTTAAACACATTTAAACTTTTCTTTAAAAGTCAAAGGCATTTTAGCCGTTTCATCACCATCTTATTGCATTAACATGTTTGTTAACACCACCTGCTTATAAAGTCTACATTTACAGGTTGTCTTTGTTGGTCTTTGGTTTGACTGTAATGGCTATAGCATCTTTACACGATGTATCTGTCTTCAGACAAAATGTTGGCTGTTGGAACTGAGTAATATAAATGCTCAGATGATGATTCATACCAAAATAATCTGAATATGTTTTACTCAGATTTCTTTTGTATGAAATCACAAAACACATACAAAAATCTCTAACTTCTGCTATTTAATTTGATAATTACCTTTAAAAATAACAAATAAAATATTCAAACAATTACATATTTTAATTGAAAAAAATTAACCTGTATGGCTCATCTGGATTATCTTGGTTTTACAATATCAAATCATATTTATAGTTTGAAATCATTATTGATACCCTGATCATTTTAGCAAAAATTTAGAGCACAATACAACTGAATCAATCAATTTTGTAATAATCTAAGTATTGCTTTCATTTATCTCTAATAGTTTTCAAGAAAATCATGCAAAATATATTTTCAGGGTCAACAACTCCTACATGTAAAATCATATCTTTAACAAATTCTTTCTCTTAGATTGTGTTAGATTCATTATTTTTACACTTACAGGATTAAATCGTTCAGTATGGTTAACCTTTCAAACCCATGCTCTTGATAACCAGAAAAAAATTCTTTGTATCAAATCTACAATATTCTAATTCACATGTACATGCCTATTCAATTTGTGAAGTTTATAGTTTTCCAGAAAATTAACCATTTTAGTATCATTGACCTTGACCTTCAAACCCAATATACATGTTGATTAAAGTGATTGAAAATCCAATGGCTTAAATATTCTAATATACTTGCCTGAATAAAACGTTAATGGTTTTTATGTCAATAAAACATTTAAATGTTGTTTTGCATCCAGTGACCTTGACCCCCATAGTCTATACAAGAAATTATAAATTTCAAGATAATTAACCAGTGTATCTAGTTTCCAGTGTTTTTAGTGTTTCTAGTGTATCTTGTCACTATGACTTTAAATGTAGATAAGGCTCCATACCCTGATGATATACGTACATAAAGTTTCAAGATGACACACAGGCATGACAAAGAAATGTGTCCTTTTCTTCATTCTCCTGTCCACAGCAAAATGCCTTTCTATGGAACAGGAATTTGCAATTACTGCAAGATATCTTCAATGAAAAATATATATATATATATGTCAAAGGTAATAGACAAAATAATAAAATTAACTTTCATAAAAAAAAAAACAAAAGTGAAGCTGGTATGTAATTGTTGATATTTGATAAACTGTGTCTATGAATTTAATAACACCCTTTAAGCTGGATTTGGGTGAACTAGCAGGGAATAACTGTTATCATATTTAAGTAAATATTGATTATAATTATTTCTATGTAAATCTATTTTATTTTACACTTCAACTGCAATTCCAGGTTGTCTTTTCACTTACGTTTTAGAGCACATCATGCTTCATTGAAAACTTCAAAATGACTACGGTATCTAGATGAACATCTTCAAACAGATGATAAAGGTTTGATCTCTAAATTTTGTGATATGTTTAATTTAGCTCATTTCCAATCCTGAAATATTTTGACCGTCAATAAATAAAATTCAGTTTACACAAATCAGTTAAAATTTAGTACGTACAGTTTCCTGACCTTCTTGAATTTGCCATGCACAGCATCTACAGGCATTCTGTAAGTAACCTATAAAGCAAGTATGCTGAACATTATTGATGGATAAAAGTCAATAAAGGCACATGTTAAAACTTTTGACATAATGTTCAATAAGCAAGAAGAATCAAAATATGTAATATAAAAAAAATTATGCAGGAGAGGAATAATTTGGATAATTTTTTAAAAATTGCTATGACATCATGCTTTTTCTTTGTGTGTGTATTAAGTTGCCTAATCGCCAGTTATAACCTATAAGTGTCCGATAAGTTAATTCAACTTTACATTAACTAACCGAATGGACAGTTAGAATATACAAAACTTTTTGGACAGTTACAGTTGAACTGATTATCCATCTGCAACAGAAAAACAGAACAGAAATTAAGATGGAGATTGTAGTTTCACATTTTTAGCTTATTTCACTGTTTTCACATCATACCTATTAATTTAATTCAAGAAGATTTAGACTCCATTCACAGACTTATTTCACTTTTGGATACCGGTATAGAATTCAACAAACTTTTAACTTTAACTAACCACTGTTTCATATACATTCATGGTTTGGTTTCATTTTGTACTGCATGAAGCTTATCTTTTTACTCCTAAATCAGAATATTTACATTGTAAAATATTCCTTACATTTATAAAGAAGACAGCACTTTTATATTATGTTCTATAGTTTTCATGTGCCTTTATTTTTTGATGCCATTTTAAAAAATGATCTGAGCAGATGGAATATTTAGTCACCTCATAAGTACAACTTGCACAAATCATGAGTTTTACCTCACTCTCTATGGCGAATACTGTTTACTAAACACAGCTTGAAGCTACCAACCACACATTAATTATAAGTTGTGATTTGTGATCTCTGTCAAGGACCAAAATCATTTTCACCTACAACTGTCCATTATTTAATGAATGGGGATTTAAAGCTGTATTTTATTTACACAAAGAAATGTGATGTTTTCAGTTAGAGAAGCCTCAAACTGTTCATTCTGTGAGAGAAAGAATTAACAGAGGCGTGTAAGCAAGGCTTCTCTTTATACCTTAATATTTACAATAGACATACAATTCTTATAATGGACCTTATTTGAAAAACTGGTCCATTTCCAATGAACTACATTTTCAACATAGCATGACTGTTCAGCTGTTTTATATCTAGCTAACATCCAATAAAAATTCAACTTGAAAATCAATTCATCAGATTTACTAGTTTTAAAATCTGATTTATTACTTGATGACCCAGAAAAAATGAGAGTCAATTCTTAACAAAATGGGTCAAAGAATCAAATGGCTGGGTTGCTGAAATGCTGAAAAGTGTGTGAAAAAATTTCTTAAATAATTCCATAAAGTAAGGTGCACATCTTTATAAAACGGCCATAACTCTACAGTCGAACAGAGAAGTCTATCAAAGAATTTTCTTAATGTTTTCTTGGGGTTTTCATACTAACCAGAATATTGCAGTAAGGTAACTGCTATTTTCTTTCTTTCTTGTTGAAGATTTTCTGTAGTTATGTTTGTGCATGGTACACCTTGAAGATGCTTTTCTGCAAACTGAGAGATTATAGAAAAGATAATGAGAATTTGGTTTACCAGATAAATATATTTCGGAGGGTAAAAACATTGGAATGGAAAAAAAGCTTACTTTTTAAAATAGAGTAGACTTTCAATTGTGTGTGTGTCTGAACCAAGTGTTATCAGAAACTTATAGTCTGTCAGCAGTGATCAAGGAAACACCTCACAGAATTTTATGTGGCATACTAGTATACATGTAACTTTAAGAAATAAGAGTATTTTACACTATATATTTCACTTGTTTTACAATCTTTCTGTAGCACACTAACTTCAAAAATCATAAAACATGACCCCACAATGCTATTATTTTATGTCAAACCATTTTCAAATACATGTATTATGCAAAAGTATTCTGTTTGTATAGCAGGAGATCTAGTTCTATATCTTGCAGATATAATTGTTTTCTTCATAAGTCATGGGTGATAAGTGTTATGATAAAAAATGACCAAGTCTCTTGCTTAACATATTTTTTTATTCTTACCATTAAAGTGTACACACCACAGTTGCAGCCATCAAGTTGTTTTGAATGCTCTGGGCAATTCATTTTCCATTTAACAACTTTCTGTTCTCTCTGCTGATTAAACCTGCTTTTCATAAATGAACTACAACATAAGAAATTTGATTACAAGAGACCCTATTGGGCCTCTTTAGCTCACCTGGTACTCATTAGCCGAAGCTTTAGCCAGGTGAGCTAAAAAATTATATTGTATTTACCAACTTCTCACCAAAAAACATGATCAAAACAGAATCAAACATCTATCGAAGATTAAATCCAATTATTGAAAGCCACAAGATCAAAACCAACAAGCAAAATTAGTGAATTAGGACCACCTGCCAGCAGGTTTTCTTGTGATTTGCACTTATGATCAAAGGGCCATACCAACTCAACAATATGCACATCTCCTCTCTATCTTGATACTTTGCACCAAGTTTCAAGAAATAGTGCTTCATAGTCTAAGAAGGAGGACCGAAGGTCAGAAACTGAAATTTAATATCCCTTTTTTTCTTAGAAAGGTGGGAGTGACAAATAAAAAGTACAGCATGGGGTGTCAAGAGTATTCAAGGTAAAAAATAAAATAAAAATATAATAGTAATATTATAATCAATATTTTTAGAGTTAGATTAGATATACCGTACAACCAGATTTGGACCAGGATTCGAACCCAGATCTTACAAAAATAATTTGTAATGCTCTACCATTGAGCTATCCAAATTTATATTGAGTTGTCCCGATATTCTAATACTAACAGTCTGCCCAAAAATAAATAAACATTTTACTTGGTATATTTGCAGATTGGTGCATCCCTATAAGGAATTTAGTTATTAAAATTAAAAAATAACATTGACATAAAATATTGTGGTATTCACTAATCCATGGAAAGAGAATATAATCCCCCACAAATGTTTTTAATTTTGCAGTATATATTTCTTTTACAATTACCTCCAATTGTTTAAAATTCTTCTCTGCTGGTGTGGTGTTTCACCCATTGGATTATAAAAATACACCATTTCTTTCCTGGGTTCTACAACCTATGTTAAATAAATATCAGTGTAATGTTTTAAAAAACCACAGCCTTCATGACTTAAATTTAAACCACAAAGAACATGCTATGTGAAAAACTGTCAAATGTAGTAAAACTTGGAAACAGAGACATCATAACTATCAACAATATGGTGATGACGACCAAAAATCTTTTTTCAGTGCTGGTTTACAGTGTCCTTGTATCAACAAATTGTTTGTGAGCAGCTTACTTCTTTGAATGAAATTTCCATAACTGGAACAAGACCTACCAAAATGTATCAATGAAACAAATACATGTAAACAGAGTAAGCAGTATATTGCTGCATATATCAGAAAGGTCTTCATAAACATATTTAGATTTGGCTTTTATACTTTTATAAAACTGCAAGTTAAGCTCTGTCATGCTAAGCAAAATGTGATTTCCATATTTTTGTCCAAGTACTAATGATGCGAAATTACATTTGAAACAGTTTTCTAGTTGTGTAAAATTGAAACATGTTTATCAAGGATGTTCTGTTACACTGCTGATATTGTATAGATTTAAATTCTTCGCATTTTGTATTGAATACAAGCCTGGGTAGTTAATGTGTAGCAAACCCTAAGTGGCTATTTGCTTTTAGAAATTTATAACTTTTACTCACAACTAAATCCCAGTGACATTGTGTTTGAAGGTATGCACCAAGGATGAATTGATTATCAAGAAGTTTGACCTGAATAAAGAGACATAACAGATAACTGAGATCTGAAAAATGCTGTCTAATAGTCAACATAAAAATCTGACAAGTTGACATAAAGATCTGAAAATAAATTGAGGTTAAAATGCCAAGAAAAAATTATCAACCAGTTGAAAAATGACCCCAGGTAAAAATTTTCAATGTTCAATTTTAAAAAACCACCCCTGCATTCAACGTTGTAAAATGAATCCCAGGTCTATTTTCAACTTGGATCAAAATTCTTCATTAACTCTCCAATTTCTTTATTATAACATTGTGCATTCCAGTTTTTGTGATCCAATGACCTTAAATAAATATAATTGTCATGATGTTTAAATGGAACATATATCTTAAATATATTCATATAGTGTCAAAAAATAGTTTCTGAAGTTTTGAAAGCAAACAGAATAGGAAATTTTGAATAAAGGCACAATGCAAGTATAATGACCAGTGGCTATAAAGACTTTTGATGTATACTGAACGAAAGTAATTCAATCATATGGTTAATTTAAGTTTAAAATTTTAGTTTTTAATCATCATATTTGTAAAAACAGATATAATACTGCCTTTACCTGATTAAGTACTGGACTTTCTTGATTATAGCTTCCCCTTAAAATGCCAGTCATTGTCTGGGTTGCTACATGGAAAACAGTAATTCCCAGGTCCTTGTGCATTTGTTCCAAGTGTGCAAGATATGCATCAATAACCTATGTACAACAAATCAAAAAACATACATAATACCAATAGTTAAAATCACAATACTGCTTAATCTGTTGAATTTTGTATTACTATAATATTCTCACACTAAAACTTAGCAAAGTGAAATCTTCAATGTTAATATTGATGTACCTGATCTGTCAACCAAAAATGGCCTTTCAAAGAAAATATGTCCTCTTCTGAAATATTAAAGGCATAGACCCTGGCAACAAAGTAATGTGAACTTTGCTCTTTATTCCAAAGTTTCTGAAGTTTTACTGAAAAAAAATAATGTATGGATGTATTAGGTGAAACATTTTCTTGTAGTTTTCTAGTACATTGACTTCAGCTTGTCTGAATTGAAACCACATGCATACACTTATATATATATATAAATATATATATATATATATATATATATATATATATATATATATATATATATATATATATATATATATATATATATATATATAAATATATATATATATATCTATCTATCTTACTTTCTTCAATTCATCAAGAACAATCTAATTATTAAATAAATAACTTGAAAAAATTGATGACATGTGGTGAAATACTAGTAAATAAACAAGCTTAAAGAGTTAGTTTCAATTAGGGATATATGGGTATATTTGTGTTTTAAATCTGTTAAGAAAAGGGATGCAAGTATACCCAATTCATCAAATTTTATGACCTGGTGAGAAAACTATATACAGAGATGACGTTCTTGAATAGTTATTCAATGAATCAATATACATAGGAGAAACATAAAATTGATGATACCGTCACATCTCACATTTTAGTGTGTTGCTTTTTCTTATTGTTGATACTGAATAATAATTCCAATTACATTGTTTATGTCTATGTTAATCAATTCAATTACAAAGGATATGCAAGTGTGTTTATAGAAAAATTGGAGAAAACTCCATTTCTACATACTCTCATTTTCATCAAGTACTGCTGCTACTGTATCAATACTTTCATCTTCTGAAAAATAACATCTATTATAATTAGAATAATTTGTGGGCTCTCTTGAACATTTGATACGAGTCAGTTGAAAAGAATTTAAACATTTTATAAGTGTAATACTTTCCTGTAACAACAAAAATCTATGTGGTTTCCTGCATATAAAAATAACATATGTTCTTTGTTTATTACAGATCAAGGCAGGAAAATATACTAGATATGGAAACATGAAAGACTATAACAAAATAATGAAAGTTTTATAAGCAGCACAGTGACAGTGATCAAAGTAATTTTAGCCAATGAACCTAGAAATGTCACTCAGTATTCACTATCAGACATTGACATGAAGAATCAACTCCCAATCAGGTCAATTGAACAATGTTATTTTTAATTCCTTTTAACTAGTTTGCTGTTTTGAGCAATGAGTGGCTGATTCTGTGTAGTACTGTCCATTAGGCACTGATTATGCACACCATGTCTAGATAACAAATCATTGTTAAAAAAAAACATGTCTATGACAGATTAATCTTAGAATAGGTGGTACAATATTTTTCAAAATTACACTCCACATGATCACTTGTAGGTATCATAGTGCAATGGGGACTACTTTTTCAATAATAGTAATAATTCATGATAAGAGGATATCATAACACATTAGTGATATTCCCTTAACAACAGTCATCCATTACTAACTGAAATAATGATCAATTACAACTGGCACTCAGGTTATGCCATGTTTGTTTACAGCATAAGTTTTGTTCCTTCTTGAGGTCATTCTAAAGTGACCAATCTTTGCTTGCAATATGTAATTTTATCTCTGGTGGATAGTTTTTAGCTCAAATATAAACCTACCTTTACAAATTTTCTTTGCAACAGGTTCTTCATTTTGTTCTTCAGTTGTCTCTTCATTTTGTGCACTATTCAAAGAGCAATGATATTATAGTTTATATGCTGATTTAGTAAGTTGTTACTCAATATGAAAAATAAATTTTTAAATTTTAACAGCAACAGATTGTTACCATAACTTCTTTATTTCTTATTAGAATTAGGACTAAAAGCTTGTTTAAAATTGCATGAAATTAGATCGGCATTGTTTAAGATGACATAAATTCTAATGCAACACAGCTAAAAACATATGAAGTCAAGTACAAATGTTTTAAGCAATTGTTCAATGAAATTACACTGTTAGGACACAATTACGCTTAATATTATAAAATGAATAATTATGTAGTTTGATCACAAAAATATTTTCTTTCAATGATAACTGATAATTCAACAAGTCAGTGCAACTTAATGAAGTAAACAAAATAACATTGTTTACACAATATCATTAGGGTATCAATATTTATTAGATAGGAGACACAACAAGATGTGTTTGTGAAATACAATACCCTGACAGTAGCTGTCAGTTACCTTTGACCTACAAGTATGACCTTTACCAAATATGGTCGGTATGGCATGCATGAATTTATTTTCAAATATTGAACACTTTTCAAAGTTATGTCTGATGTTACTCTTATAGAATGGAAACGGATGTAAAGTGCAATTTTCAAAGTTTTTAAAGCCCTGTGACCTTGACCTTGAACTTGATGACCCCAATTCGGAACATTACACATTATCTTTAAATACTGTATATTCCTTGTGAGTATCACTTTGATACCCTTTTTATACAAAAGGTAAACAGCAGACACAAATTCTGGGATGTATGTATGGATATGTGTATGCTATATGGCCTGGTCATATTCATGTCGAGGGCATAAAAATAAATTATTTAGTTTCATTACCATAAAATTATCAAAATGATCATGAACCAAATATTTCTTTCAACATATTGATCATGATTTTGGCTGTTTTTTGTTTTTTTTTTAATTTTTAATTTTTTAATTTTTTTATTATTATAATTTTTTTTTTTTTTTTTTTTTTTTTTTTTTTTTTTTTTACAATTTTTCAAAATAAATACTGGTCGAAAAGGTTGGAATTTATCAGGGCATTATTTCTAAAAATGCAAAAGTAACAGGAAAAATAAAAGCCATGTACCAGAAAGAATTTTAATAAAAGAAAATAAATTATAGATATTTCTTAAATTTACATTGCAAGTGACATCAAACTTATCTCTCTTTCATTTTCATTAGTATAATAATAATTTTGACCGTTTTATACACTCACCATGTTTCTAAACACTTCTTGCTTGAATAAATTCCCTAAGTAGAAAACAGTCAAATGAAAAGATATATGTCTGCATATCAGTATTCCTCCATCTTTATTCTCTTATTTTAAATTTATAATGACATTTTATGCAAGTTTTTGTAATAATTTTAAGCTCTCTGAAGTATTATGTTGTCAACAAAGATTACACCTTACATATCACCCACAAACATTTACCTGTTACCAGTATAAGATTTTATAAAAAATATGTCAGCAATGGTGGATCAGATTGTGTAACAGATTTTTTATCAGATCAGATCATGTAACAGACCTATGAAATTTATAGTCACCCAGAAGTCAGTTCTTTAGTTTATTACGCATTTGTGGTTCACACATGGCTTATGAGCATGTCTATGTATATACATGTACATGTATAAATAAACAACACACACACACACACACACACACACACACACACACACACACACACTGGGTGTAATTTCCAATATGTGGGAATAACAGGGAAGGAACAAAGCAGTCAAGAAATTCTCTTTTTTTGAGAAAATTGAAAATTGGAAGACAGCCTCTTGAAACATAAAGAAATTCTTTTATATTATCTTATCAGCTGTAGGAAGCATTAACATCTGAACAAAATCATGTATCAATGATCATTATTCCTCAATGTTTTTGCCTTTTTAACTAACAGTAACATACAGATAGCACAAACCTGGACATCTGAAGGTAAAAGAAAAGCTGGAAGACCAAAGAACACCTGGAGAAGAACAGTTGAAAAAGAAAGGATTGAGAATGGACGCAACACATGGCAAAGAACAGAAGCAGCAGCAAATGACAGACAGAGGTGGCGTAGAATGCTCAACGGCCTCACGAGTCCTTGAAGACCCAGAGAGGATATGTGGTGTGTGTGTGTGTGTTGTGTGTGTGTGTGTGTGTGTACCTTTAAAACAAAATTTTTATAGGCTTCCACTACTTGTACACACTGCTCTCTTGATAAGCGGCCTTCTATAAAAATAATGTATATATATACATATATATATATTGCTTGAAACTTGCTGACAAAATATACATGTACTAGTACTGATTCTTCTAAGTAAGTTTCACAAAATTTCATCAAGTAATAAAGTAAAATAGTCTAGAAAAGAATTTTGAAAAATGAAATTTCTGAAATTTTCACTTCATGAAAACTTCATTATGTATGTATTTTGAATTTCTCTACTTGACACTGAGGATTGTCAACAAGTTTCATTAAATTTCATTGCATAGGAAGAAATGTCACAAAAGTGTAATATATGGGTGGGCAGATGAATCTTATTATTGTAGTCTTTAATCCATATTAAAATCAAACAGACCTCTTAAATTATATGTTAACAGTGTGCAGTCTTCATAGTAACATTCATTGGTTTAATACATGTTTTTGAAAAAGACATTTACAATTATTTACCCATTCAATGATACATTATAAATGTATATTCCTCTAAAACAAGTTGTAGTTAGGATTTCGTATTTATTTTAATATAATTTCTTTCAATTTCCCATTTGTTTCATGCCATTTACTTACTATTCTTGTTGTCATTTGGTGACACAAATGGTACATCCTTAGGGTACCATTCTGGTGCTAAATTTCTGATGCCCCAGAAACCTCTTCTTATTTTTAGTCTATTGAACACTAATAAATTGAAAATTGTTGTATAGTTTGTATATGTATGTTATATTTTGTGTTATATAAACAAAAGCACAAATCTAAATCCCATGTCATTTATATTGACTTACAGACCAGACATAACAGTCTAAAGTTAATTTAACAATTTCCAAAATCAAGCATAACCCATTTTCATGACTGAATTTCAGGAAATGAACAAACTATTGGCTAAAAAATCTTCTACAAATACATATCATGTCAGATTTTTCCCCATCACTGCTTTCAGAAAAGATTTTCGCACTCTAAGGTCACTGTGACTTTCATTCATAGAAGTATAAAATACATGTTTATAACACACACACACACACACACACACACACACACACACACACACACACCTTTGCTATACCATAATCTAGAGAAAATTCTTTTATAAAAAATAATACAAAAGATCTGTTTTTGGTCTGACCAATCAAGATGCTTCAAACAAAAGGGAATTGAATTATTATAAAACAAATTGAGGTTATATATAATTTCTAATTCACAGTTATAATGTGGTATATCTGCTAACATAAAACCAACATGAATAGAAATTTATTTTTATACACATTGATTGGTATAAATTTGCGAAAATTTATGTCAATTGAT
Source organism: Tegillarca granosa (assembly GCA_029721355.1). Taxonomy (NCBI): domain Eukaryota; kingdom Metazoa; phylum Mollusca; class Bivalvia; order Arcoida; family Arcidae; genus Tegillarca; species Tegillarca granosa. The sequence goes on along the minus strand of CM056600.1, from coordinate 17,757,051 downwards.
AACTTACATGACACAGATTATTAGCAATTCAGAAAGATATAAGCAATGCAAGGCAAAAGCCGAGGTTAATATCCTTTTTCCAATTAATATCAGAAAATATACAACTAAAAAGTCCTTAATTGTTTTAACAGATTGTTAATCAATATTAAAGTATTGCATTGATAGCACTAATTATAACCTTAAACTTAAAATGATGTAAACACCAAGTCATATATTAAACAACATTGGACAAGATAAATTTACAAAAATGCAACATTTAGAATGATTTTAGATTTAAATTTAATATTTATTTGCCTCCCAATTTATTTATTATTGTTGCTATTAATTAAAACACGTTGAGCCATTCTTGGTTATGAGTGATCAGGATGTTAGTGGTTTTCATAGTTTTTTTTTTATTTTAGCATGACCGATAATAACTGAAATTCTTGAAAACCATGTATTATGTAGATTTCTCAACTTATCATTTGAGAGCAAATCAACCAATCATAGAACATATATAAATAAACTATATAATAATAGCCATACTGGCAAGAATTGGGAAGTCTTCTTTTAAACACAATTAATTGATAACTAAAGTCAGTTTTATAGATACTGTCATTTTTTAGCAGTGTTTTTTTCAATGCTGACAATATTTTTATGTAAATGTCAACAGAAACTAAATCTTTATAGTTACTTTGAAACATGATTTTAAATAATTGTAAATATACTAGTAAGTAAGTAATGGCAATCGTTTTTGGTTATCCATGCAAGTATGAATAACAACAACTTGCATTGAATTGGCATGAATGGGCAGAAATTTTCATGCATGTTTCTTAAAAAGAAATATATTTTAAAACAAAATGAAATTTGGAATTACATCCATGTGCAAATTCAAAGAGAATAACAACACTGTAAAATTTAAGGACTCTTTTAACACACATGAATTATTTTTTCCAGAATCTCTCTGAATATTTATCAGTGTATGCAAATGAGGCCTTATACATGTATACCTGTTGCAGAAGAAAAATGTCCTACAGAATGATAATCATGGTCAAAATAATTTGACATACAGTAATGCAATCATATGTCTTGTATGTTGAACTAATATTTATATTGCTGCAAATTGTAAAATCTCCAATATTTCATATATTTTACCAAATTTATGTGTGTATCAAATATGTGCCAAATATTCATAGAATGTGCTCTTTTTAGATCTCTAGATGGTTATATTAAGTGAAAAGTGCAATTTAAAAATGCAATACTTGTGCAACCATGTATATGGGATCTTTATGTTGTGAGAAGTGGATAGATTATGATTAAGATACATTTCTACAAAGAGAAGCATTCACCAGAATAAGTAACGACTACCAATATTGACAATAATAGCTAGAAAGTTTATACAAGCATCACCAATACTCACTTAATATTTATATCCTTGAAAAAAAAATGTGGTTAAAAATACAATTAGACATATAAAAAGTAAATCAGACAATCCAGCAATATTTATAATGTCTTTATAAACAGTGTTCAATAAGTCGGAGAGGCCAAATAAACAGAATGGATCATAATGTAAATTTTCTTAGAATTAACTACAATGTTACAGTGTATATAAATAACATTAATTGTACATGTATATGCATTCATTTACTGTTTTTTAGGTGTCTTAACAAGAAGTAAAGACAAAACTGCTCAAAAAAAAAAAAAAAAAAAAAAAAAAAAAAAAAAAAATACATATACTTTAGCATGACTTTAACAATATTTTCCTAAACAAATATTTCAAAAACACTGAATTGCTCATTCTGATCCCCGATACCGGAATTTTTGTCAAAAACCTACTGGTTCATTCATAAAATTCCATGTTAATTTGAAAATCTAGAATATGGAACTGATAACTGTAACAAAATACAATGAAAGCATTATAAACAGTTTTCACTTACCATCAGTACCAACAATATCTGCCATAACTTTTCTAATATTATGGGCATTAGCATTGCCTATATCCAATGCAGCCACGTCTTCAAAATAGAAAATTTTCAAAGTGTTAAATGTCAACAATTTATATCTATTACAGCAACATCATAAACAAATTATAAAATTCTTGCAATTGTGAAAAAACCAGTCCTTTTATTTAATGAGTTGTTCATGCATAGAAACATTTTATACAAATTATGAATTATATTTCTGTAATATTCGTTCACCTATTTTAATTTGATAATGCTTGTTCATGATCTGCATATTAAGCCCAATTATTGAGAAACATAAAAATTCTATACCTTAAGAAATCATAAATTTAATGTATGCAGAAAAAGTAATTAAGACCACAGATCTAGACTTAGTATTGATTCATGAAAACTAAGGCATCTTTTTTATGCTATGTGTTTTCACACATATGCATTTAAATAATGAAAGAATGATTAAAATCTGGTCATAACAACCACTAACCCTACCTTTAAACAAAATCTATTCTGTATATCTTTTTAGTCAGAACTTGTAATTAGGGTTTCCAACTTGTGTTTTATTTGTCTTCTTTATTTTAATGACATAAATAAACACATTACATGCATTTTGATGTTGATAATGGGCGATTTACTGTGTACTGATGTCACTCTTATAGCCCAGAAACCATTTTTGCGAAGAAAACAAAATAACATTAATAAAGAGTGAAGAAATTTGTCATTTTTATGAAGAAACTATCTGAAAAATATACATACCTAAGTTTATTGATGATGGGACGTCAGTGGCTGTATTAATCAATTCCTCAGCAAATCGGCCAATAAACCCCATCATATGGTCTGGACCTATCAGTAAAAAGCATATATACAAGCACATTCAAAATATAAACAAGAATTCCATGGAATCATATGTATCGTCTGGTCAGATTTTGATCAATAAAAAAATTTATTTTTCAAATTTTGTATATTTTTGGACTAAAAAATAATTTCTCAAAATGTGTAATTTCTAAACAAAAATCTGTGGTTTTCCCCAAGACTGTAAAAACTTATGAACTTCTACATTATACGTAACATGGAAACTAATTAGACTAGATTTGAAATCCAAATCAATACTAGTTAAGCACAAAAAATGCATTTTCTCAAAATTTGTACCTTTATAATCAAAATCTCAGATTTGCCCCAAAATTGAATTAATGGTAAATGATTATTGTATAAAACCTGTAAACTATCTGCACAATATTTAAAGTCCAATTCCTCAAGGTTTAGATGGACTTTAATCATTTTCTAAAAATTTGTAATTTAAACCAAAAAACTAAAAAGTGTGAAATATTTTTAAAAAGCTGTTATATATGTTTAAGTTCTATCTTTGCAGATGCCATATTCAAAATTTTAAAAGAAAATATTGAAAAATGAGCCTGTAAGAGAATTTTCTCAAAATGCATAATTTTTCTCTAAAAATGTATTTTTTTACACCAAAATGTTTCTAAAATCAGCCAAAATACTTAGGTTATAATAATTAAACAGCCTGATTAAACTGTGTTACAAATTTCATTCAGATACCACTGTTAGTTAAGGAGATAAGGACTTTTACACACAACTTTCACATTTTGACACTCCAACAATGCCGCCTCCGCCGCTGTCACCGGAAAAGTAAAACCTAAGTCTCGCCGAGACAAAAAACTACAATAAACAAACTGTACCGTTAAATTTACAATGTGAAAAATCATGGGTCATTTATTAGTTGAATCTACACTTAAGCTGACTATCAGTAACTATAAGTACTATCAGATGATTTTGTTCTTTTGTTATTTTCTTCTTTGTAGTGTGCTTTCTGTTTTTAATTAAGTCCTGTTTAAGTTTCTAGTCAGTTGTTTTTATATTGCTTTGTTATATGTTCATAAGTGTTACAGTTTTGGAGGGAAATTTTAACCCCTTAAATTTAAAACAGAATTAAGAATAACAGTAAGAATTCAGCGGAAACAATATTATAACTGAAAAAAATTAGATTTTACCCCATGACCTTGATCTTTGACCTAAACACATAAATTTGATATGCAACATATCCTCTCATGTTGGTTGACATTTGTGCCAAGATATAAATCTGTGGATAGACATGTAAGGTAGGGAGTTAACACCATAGTGTGAAGGAAAAAATAAGATTTGACCTCCCGACCTTGACCTTTGACATATGCACATAAATTTAGTATGAAACACATCGTCTTAACTTGGTCTATATTTGTTCCAAGTTTGATCAAAATCTATACATAGACATGGAAGATATGGAGCAAACAAAATATTGGGGCAGACAACCAGGCAGAAGGATGGACAGACAGGCAGACAGAGAGACAGGGTGATTCCTATAATAAATTAATTACATATATGTGACTGTCCAAAGCCAGATAACTGTATTTCAGTGGATGCGGCTGTCTCTGTGTTACATAGTTTTAGAGTATATATGTACATGGGTCTCATATTTTAACAGTTTTCCCATAATGCCATCAAATTCTTTGGTAATTTCATAATTATGTGTATTGCACTGTGGGTTTTGATCATTGTTGAAGACCATGTGACAACCTGCATTTCTTACAATCTTGTGTATATATCAAACAAAAATCTAAAGAAGTATAGTGAATTTTGGTTTCATTCAAACAACATATACACATATAAAAATTGTGCCATATATGTGCTTACCACAGTAATCTACAGACTTGTTATCCTTGTTTAATATGATTGAAACAACAGTTTCCCCATTTTCCAACATACAATTAACCTGAAATTATAAAAAAAGTTTCAAAAAGACTGAAATGTGAAAACCACTAGAACTGTCATTGATCTGATAATTTGAACATTGTACTAAGATATAAATAGTTTATTAGATTATTTCAAAAGCTATAGTTCATGTATTTATATTGTTAATAACTGTAACACAAATTTCCTGACAAATGTTTCTTCTTTCAGGGTATTGTCATGTATGAATTGTCACAAAAATATTTAATATGTAATAGAAAATTATGCCAATGTCTTAGATGCAGGTACAGTGAGTAAAACATTGAACAGCATCACCCGAGGACTATTTAAATGACTGACGAACAATCATTAAAATGTTTACATTTTTTTTATATTTTAAATAACAGAATCTAATAAAGATTAAGGTTCATACTGAATGTTTTTCAAAATTTACTTACCAGTTTCTTCATCTTTTGCCAGTTTTTCTCACTCTTTTGGTTCTACAAATAAAAATAACCAATCACTAATATCAGAAATTACTATGCATATTGATTGGCTTTATCTTAGACATAGTCTTGATATATCGTCCATGGTTCTTAGATATAGTCTACATGTATTGTTTATGGTTCTTAGATTTAGTCTACATGTATTGTTTATGGTTCTTGGATATAGTCTACATGTATTGTCTATGGTTTTTAGACATAGACTACATGTATTGTCCATGGTTCTTAGATATAGTCTACATGTATTGTTTATGGTTCTTAGATGTAGTCTACATGTATTGTTTATGGTTCTTAGATGTAGTCTACATGTATTGTTTATGGTTCTTGGATATAGTCTACATGTATTGTCTATGGTTTTTAGATATACACTACATGTATTGTCCATGGTTCTTAGATATAGTCTACATGTATTGTCCATGGTTCTTAGATATAGTCTACGTGTTTTGTTTATGGTTCTTAGATGTAGTCTACATGTATTGTTTATGGTTCTTGGATATAGTCTGCATGTATTGTCCATTGTTCTTAGATATAGTCTACATGTATTGTTTATGGTTCTTAGATATAGTCTACATGTATTCTTTATGGTTCTTAGATATAGTCTACATGTATTGTCCATGGTTCTTAGATGTAGTCTACATGTATTGTTCATGGTTCTTAGATGTAGTCTACATGTATTGTGCATGGTTCTTGGATATAGTCTACATGGATTGTCCATGGTTCTTAGATTGTCCATGGTTCTTAGATATAGTCTACATGTATTGTCTTTGGTTTTTAGATATAGACTACATGTATTGTCTATGGTTTTTAGATATAGACTACATGTTTTGTTCATGGTTCTTAGATATAGTCTACATGTATTGTCCATGGTTCTTAGATATAATCTACATGTATTGTCTTTGGTTCTTAGATGTAGTTTACATGTATTGTCCATGGTTCTTAGATATAGTCTACATGGATTGTCCATGGTTCTTAGATGTAGTCTACATGTATTGTCCATGGTTCTTAGATGTAGTCTGCATGTATTGTCCATGGTTCTTAGATATAGTCTACATGTATTGTCTTTGGTTCTTAGATGTAGTCTACATGTATTGTTTATAGTTCTTAGATATAGTCTACATGTATTGTCCATGGTTCTTGGATATAGTCTACATGTATTGTTTATGGTTCTTAGATATAGTCTACATGGATGGTCCATGGTTCTTAGATATAGTCTACATGTATTGTTTATGGTTCTTAGATGTAGTCTACATGTATTGTTTATGGTTCTTGGATATAGTCTACATGTATTGTCTATGGTTTTTAGACATAGACTACATGTATTGTCCATGGTTCTTAGATATAGTCTACATGTATTGTTTATGGTTCTTAGATGTAGTCTACATGTATTGTTTATGGTTCTTAGATGTAGTCTACATGTATTGTTTATGGTTCTTGGATATAGTCTACATGTATTGTCTATGGTTTTTAGATGTAGTCTACATGTATTGTCCATGGTTTTTAGATATAGACTATATGTATTGTCCATGGTTCTTAGATATAGTCTACATGTATTGTTTATGGTTCTTAGATGTAGTCTACATGTATTGTTTATGGTTCTTGGATATAGTCTGCATGTATTGTCCATTGTTCTTAGATATAGTCTACATGTATTGTCCATGGTTCTTAGATATAGTCTACATGTATTGTTTATGGTTCTTAGATATAGTCTACATGTATTGTCCATGGTTCTTAGATGTAGTCTACATGTATTGTTCATGGTTCTTAGATGTAGTCTACATGTATTGTGCATTGTTCTTGGATATAGTCTACATGGATTGTCCATGGTTCTTAGATGTAGTCTACATGTATTGTCCATGGTTCTTAGATATAGTCTACATGTATTATCTTTGGTTTTTAGATATAGACTACATGTATTGTCTATGGTTTTTAGATATAGACTACATGTATTGTTCATGGTTCTTAGATATAGTCTACATGTATTGTCCATGGTTCTTAGATATAGTCTACATGTATTGTTTATGGTTCTTAGATATATTCTACATGTATTGTCCATGGTTCTTAGATATAGTCTACATGTATTGTCCATGGTTCTTAGATGTAATCTACATGTATTGTTCATGGTTCTTAGATGTAGTCTACATGTATTGTCCATGGTTTCTGGCGATAGACTACATGAATGGTCTATGGTTCTTGGATATAGACTACATGAATGGTCTACGGTTCTTGGATATAGACTACATGAATGGTCTATGGTTCTTAGATATAGTCTACATGTATTGTCCATGGTTCTTAGATGTAGTCTGCATGTATTGTCCATGGTTCTTAGATATAGTCTACATGTATTGTCTTTGGTTCTTAGATGTAGTCTACATGTATTGTTTATAGTTCTTAGATATAGTCTACATGTATTGTCCATGGTTCTTGGATATAGTCTACATGTATTGTTTATGGTTCTTAGATATAGTCTACATGGATGGTCCATGGTTCTTAGATATAGTCTACATGTATTGTTTATGGTTCTTAGATGTAGTCTACATGTATTGTTTATGGTTCTTGGATATAGTCTACATGTATTGTCTATGGTTTTTAGACATAGACTACATGTATTGTCCATGGTTCTTAGATATAGTCTACATGTATTGTTTATGGTTCTTAGATGTAGTCTACATGTATTGTTTATGGTTCTTAGATGTAGTCTACATGTATTGTTTATGGTTCTTGGATATAGTCTACATGTATTGTCTATGGTTTTTAGATGTAGTCTACATGTATTTTCCATGGTTTTTAGATATAGACTATATGTATTGTCCATGGTTCTTAGATGTAGTCTACATGTATTGTCCATGGTTCTTAGATGTAGTCTACATGTATTGTCCATGGTTCTTAGATATAGTCTACATGGATTGTCCATGGTTCTTAGATGTAGTCTACATGTATTGTCCATTGTTCTTGGATATAGTCTACATGTATTGTCCATGGTTTTTAGACATAGACTACATGGATTGTCCATGGTTCTTAGATGTAGTCTACATGTATTGTTCATGGTTCTTAGATATAGTCTACATGTATTGTTTATGGTTCTTAGATGTAGTCTACATGTATTGTCCATGGTTCTTAGATGTAGTCTACATGTATTGTCCATGGTTCTTAGATGTAGTCTGCATGTATTGTCCATGGTTCTTAGATATAGTCTACATGTATTGTCTTTGGTTCTTAGATGTAGTCTACATGTATTGTTTATGGTTCTTAGATATAGTCTACATGGATTGTCCATGGTTCTTAGATGTAGTCTACATGTATTGTTTATGGTTATTAGATATAGACTACATGTATTGTTCATGGTTCTTAGATGTAGTCTACATGTATTGTCCATGGTTCTTAGGTATAGTCTACATGTATTGTCTATGGTTTTTAGATATAGACTACATGTATTGTCCATGGTTCTTAGATATAGTCTACATGTATTGTCCATGGTTCTTAGATATAGTCTACATGTATTGTTTATCGTTCTTAGATGTATTCTACATGTATTGTCCATGGTTCTTAGATGTAGTCTACATGTATTGTCCATGGTTCTTAGATGTAGTCTACATGTATTGTCCATGGTTCTTAGATATAGTCTACATGTATTGTCCATGGTTCTGAGATGTAGTCTACATGTATTGTCGATGGTTCTTAGATGTAGTCTACATGTATTGTCCATGGTTCTTAGATATAGTCTACATGTATTGTCTATGGTTTTTAGATATAGGCTACATGTATTGTTGAGGGTTTTTAGATATAGTCTACATGGATTGTCCATGGTTCTTAGATGTAGTCTACATGTATTGTCCATGGTTCTTGGATATAGTCTGGATGTATTGTCCATGGTTTTTAGATAGAGACTACATGTATTGTCCATGGTTCTTAGATATAGTCTACATGTATTGTTTATGGTTCTTAGATGTAGTCTACATGTATTGTTTATGGTTCTTAGATGTAGTCTACATGTATTGTTTATGGTTCTTGGATATAGTTTGCATGTATTGTCCATGGTTCTTAGATATAGTCTACATGTATTGTCCATGGTTCTTAGATATAGTCTACATGTATTGTTTATGGTTCTTAGATATATTCTACATGTATTGTCCATGGTTCTTAGATATAGTCTACATGTATTGTCCATGGTTCTTAGATGTAATCTACATGTATTGTTCATGGTTCTTAGATGTAGTCTACATGTATTGTCCATGGTTTCTGGATATAGACTACATGAATGGTCTATGGTTCTTGGATATAGACTACATGAATGGTCTACGGTTCTTGGATATAGACTACATGAATGGTCTATGGTTCTTAGATATAGACTACATGTATTGTCAATGGTTCTTAGATTAGTCTACATGTATTGTCTATGGTTCTTAGATATAGTCTACATGTATTGTCCATGGTTCTTAGATATAGTCTACATGTAATGTCTATGGTTCTTAGATGTAGTCTACATGTATTGTTCATGGTTCTTAGATGTAGTCTACATGTATTGTGCATTGTTCTTGGATATAGTCTACATGGATTGTCCATGGTTCTTAGATGTAGTCTACATGTATTGTCCATGGTTCTTAGATATAGTCTACATGTATTATCTTTGGTTTTTAGATATAGACTACATGTATTGTCTATGGTTTTTAGATATAGACTACATGTATTGTTCATGGTTCTTAGATATAGTCTACATGTATTGTCCATGGTTCTTAGATATAGTCTACATGTATTGTTTATGGTTCTTAGATATAGTCTACATGGATTGTCCATGGTTCTTAGATGTAGTCTACATGTATTGTCCATGGTTCTTAGATATAGTCTACATGTATTGTCTTTGGTTTTTAGATATAGACTACATGTATTGTCTATGGTTTTTAGATATAGACTACATGTATTGTTCATGGTTCTTAGATATAGTCTACATGTATTGTCCATGGTTCTTAGATATAGTCTACATGTATTGTCTTTGGTTCTTAGATGTAGTCTACATGTATTGTCCATGGTTCTTAGATATAGTCTACATGGATTGTCCATGGTTCTTAGATGTAGTCTACATGTATTGTCCATTGTTCTTGGATATAGTCTACATGTATTGTCCATGGTTTTTAGACATAGACTACATGTATTGTCCATGGTTCTTAGATATAGTCTACATGTATTGTTCATGGTTCTTAGATATAGTCTACATGTATTGTTTATGGTTCTTAGATGTAGTCTACATGTATTGTCCATGGTTCTTAGATGTAGTCTACATGTATTGTCCATGGTTCTTAGATGTAGTCTGCATGTATTGTCCATGGTTCTTAGATATAGTCTACATGTATTGTCTTTGGTTCTTAGATGTAGTCTACATGTATTGTTTATGGTTCTTAGATATAGTCTACATGGATTGTCCATGGTTCTTAGATGTAGTCTACATGTATTGTTTATGGTTATTAGATATAGACTACATGTATTGTTCATGGTTCTTAGATGTAGTCTACATGTATTGTCCATGGTTCTTAGGTATAGTCTACATGTATTGTCTATGGTTTTTAGATATAGACTACATGTATTGTCCATGGTTCTTAGATATAGTCTACATGTATTGTCCATGGTTCTTAGATATAGTCTACATGTATTGTTTATCGTTCTTAGATGTATTCTACATGTATTGTCCATGGTTCTTAGATGTAGTCTACATGTATTGTCCATGGTTCTTAGATGTAGTCTACATGTATTGTCCATGGTTCTTAGATATAGTCTACATGTATTGTCCATGGTTCTTAGATGTAGTCTACATGTATTGTCGATGGTTCTTAGATGTAGTCTACATGTATTGTCCATGGTTCTTAGATATAGTCTACATGTATTGTCTATGGTTTTTAGATATAGGCTACATGTATTGTTGAGGGTTTTTAGATATAGTCTACATGGATTGTCCATGGTTCTTAGATGTAGTCTACATGTATTGTCCATGGTTCTTGGATATAGTCTGGATGTATTGTCCATGGTTTTTAGATAGAGACTACATGTATTGTCCATGGTTCTTAGATATAGTCTACATGTATTGTTTATGGTTCTTAGATGTAGTCTACATGTATTGTTTATGGTTCTTAGATGTAGTCTACATGTATTGTTTATGGTTCTTGGATATAGTTTGCATGTATTGTCCATGGTTCTTAGATATAGTCTACATGTATTGTCCATGGTTCTTAGATATAGTCTACATGTATTGTTTATGGTTCTTAGATATATTCTACATGTATTGTCCATGGTTCTTAGATATAGTCTACATGTATTGTCCATGGTTCTTAGATGTAATCTACATGTATTGTTCATGGTTCTTAGATGTAGTCTACATGTATTGTCCATGGTTTCTGGATATAGACTACATGAATGGTCTATGGTTCTTGGATATAGACTACATGAATGGTCTACGGTTCTTGGATATAGACTACATGAATGGTCTATGGTTCTTAGATATAGACTACATGTATTGTCCATGGTTCTTAGATTAGTCTACATGTATTGTCTATGGTTCTTAGATATAGTCTACATGTATTGTCCATGGTTCTTAGATATAGTCTACATGTAATGTCCATGGTTCTTAGATGTAGTCTACATGTATTGTTCATGGTTCTTAGATGTAGTCTACATGTATTGTGCATTGTTCTTGGATATAGTCTACATGGATTGTCCATGGTTCTTAGATGTAGTCTACATGTATTGTCCATGGTTCTTAGATATAGTCTACATGTATTGTCCATGGTTCTTAGATATAGTCTACATGTAATGTCTATGGTTCTTAGATGTAGTCTACATGTATTGTCCATTGTTCTTGGATATAGTCTACATGTATTGTCCATGGTTTTTAGACATAGACTACATGTATTGTCCATGGTTCTTAGATATAGTCTACATGTATTGTCCATGGTTCTTAGATATAGTCTACATGTATTGTTTATGGTTCTTAGATATAGTCTATATGTATTGTCCATGGTTCTTAGATGTAGTCTACATGTATTGTTTATGGTTCTTAGATATAGACTACATGTATTGTCCATGGTTCTTAGATATAGTCTACATGTATTGTTCATGGTTCTTAGATATAGTCTACATGTATTGTCCATGGTTCTTAGATATAGTCTACATGTATTGTCTTTGGTTCTTAGATGTAGTCTACATGTATTGTCCATGGTTATTAGATATAGTCTACATGGATTGTCCATGGTTCTTAGATGTAGTCTACATGTATTGTCCATTGTTCTTGGATATAGTCTACATGTATTGTCCATGGTTTTTAGATATAGACTACATGTATTGTCCATGGTTCTTAGATGTAGTCTACATGTATTGTCTTTGGTTTTTAGATATAGACTACATGTATTGTCTATGGTTTTTAGATATAGACTACATGTATTGTTCATGGTTCTTAGATATAGTCTACATGTATTGTCCATGGTTCTTAGATATAGTCTACATGTATTGTCTTTGGTTCTTAGATGTAGTCTACATGTATTGTTTATGGTTCTTAGATATAGTCTACATGGATTGTCCATGGTTCTTAGATGTAGTCTACATGTATTGTCCATGGTTCTTGGATATAGTCTACATGTATTGTCCATGGTTTTTAGATATAGAGTACATGTATTGTCCATGGTTCTTAGATATAGTCTACATGTATTGTTCATGGTTCTTAGATATAGTCTACATGTATTGTTTATGGTTTTAAGATATAGACTACTTGTATTGTCCATGGTTCTTAGATATAGTCTACATGTATTGTCCATGGTTCTTAGATAAAGTCTACATGTATTGTTTATGGTTCTTAGATATAGTCTATATGTATTGTCCATGGTTCTTAGGTATAGTCTACATGTATTGTCTATGGTTCTTAGATATAGTCTACATGTATTGTCCATGGTTCTTAGATATAGTCTACATGTAATGTCCATGGTTCTTAGATGTAGTCTACATGTATTGTTCATGGTTCTTAGATGTAGTCTACATGTATTGTGCATTGTTCTTGGATATAGTCTACATGGATTGTCCATGGTTCTTAGATGTAGTCTACATGTATTGTCCATGGTTCTTAGATATAGTCTACATGTATTGTCCATGGTTCTTAGATATAGTCTACATGTAATGTCTATGGTTCTTAGATGTAGTCTACATGTATTGTCCATTGTTCTTGGATATAGTCTACATGTATTGTCCATGGTTTTTAGACATAGACTACATGTATTGTCCATGGTTCTTAGATATAGTCTACATGTATTGTCCATGGTTCTTAGATATAGTCTACATGTATTGTTTATGGTTCTTAGATATAGTCTATATGTATTGTCCATGGTTCTTAGATGTAGTCTACATGTATTGTTTATGGTTCTTAGATATAGACTACATGTATTGTCCATGGTTCTTAGATATAGTCTACATGTATTGTTCATGGTTCTTAGATATAGTCTACATGTATTGTCCATGGTTCTTAGATATAGTCTACATGTATTGTCTTTGGTTCTTAGATGTAGTCTACATGTATTGTCCATGGTTATTAGATATAGTCTACATGGATTGTCCATGGTTCTTAGATGTAGTCTACATGTATTGTCCATTGTTCTTGGATATAGTCTACATGTATTGTCCATGGTTTTTAGATATAGACTACATGTATTGTCCATGGTTCTTAGATGTAGTCTACATGTATTGTCTTTGGTTTTTAGATATAGACTACATGTATTGTCTATGGTTTTTAGATATAGACTACATGTATTGTTCATGGTTCTTAGATATAGTCTACATGTATTGTCCATGGTTCTTAGATATAGTCTACATGTATTGTCTTTGGTTCTTAGATGTAGTCTACATGTATTGTTTATGGTTCTTAGATATAGTCTACATGGATTGTCCATGGTTCTTAGATGTAGTCTACATGTATTGTCCATGGTTCTTGGATATAGTCTACATGTATTGTCCATGGTTTTTAGATATAGAGTACATGTATTGTCCATGGTTCTTAGATATAGTCTACATGTATTGTTCATGGTTCTTAGATATAGTCTACATGTATTGTTTATGGTTTTAAGATATAGACTACTTGTATTGTCCATGGTTCTTAGATATAGTCTACATGTATTGTCCATGGTTCTTAGATAAAGTCTACATGTATTGTTTATGGTTCTTAGATATAGTCTATATGTATTGTCCATGGTTCTTAGATTAGTCTACATGTATTGTCTATGGTTCTTAGATATAGTCTACATGTATTGTCCATGGTTCTTAGATATAGTCTACATGTAATGTCCATGGTTCTTAGATGTAGTCTACATGTATTGTTCATGGTTCTTAGATGTAGTCTACATGTATTGTGCATTGTTCTTGGATATAGTCTACATGGATTGTCCATGGTTCTTAGATGTAGTCTACATGTATTGTCCATGGTTCTTAGATATAGTCTACATGTATTGTCCATGGTTCTTAGATATAGTCTACATGTAATGTCTATGGTTCTTAGATGTAGTCTACATGTATTGTCCATTGTTCTTGGATATAGTCTACATGTATTGTCCATGGTTTTTAGACATAGACTACATGTATTGTCCATGGTTCTTAGATATAGTCTACATGTATTGTCCATGGTTCTTAGATATAGTCTACATGTATTGTTTATGGTTCTTAGATATAGTCTATATGTATTGTCCATGGTTCTTAGATGTAGTCTACATGTATTGTTTATGGTTCTTAGATATAGACTACATGTATTGTCCATGGTTCTTAGATATAGTCTACATGTATTGTTCATGGTTCTTAGATATAGTCTACATGTATTGTCCATGGTTCTTAGATATAGTCTACATGTATTGTCTTTGGTTCTTAGATGTAGTCTACATGTATTGTCCATGGTTATTAGATATAGTCTACATGGATTGTCCATGGTTCTTAGATGTAGTCTACATGTATTGTCCATTGTTCTTGGATATAGTCTACATGTATTGTCCATGGTTTTTAGATATAGACTACATGTATTGTCCATGGTTCTTAGATGTAGTCTACATGTATTGTCTTTGGTTTTTAGATATAGACTACATGTATTGTCTATGGTTTTTAGATATAGACTACATGTATTGTTCATGGTTCTTAGATATAGTCTACATGTATTGTCCATGGTTCTTAGATATAGTCTACATGTATTGTCTTTGGTTCTTAGATGTAGTCTACATGTATTGTTTATGGTTCTTAGATATAGTCTACATGGATTGTCCATGGTTCTTAGATGTAGTCTACATGTATTGTCCATGGTTCTTGGATATAGTCTACATGTATTGTCCATGGTTTTTAGATATAGAGTACATGTATTGTCCATGGTTCTTAGATATAGTCTACATGTATTGTTCATGGTTCTTAGATATAGTCTACATGTATTGTTTATGGTTTTAAGATATAGACTACATGTATTGTCCATGGTTCTTAGATATAGTCTACATGTATTGTCCATGGTTCTTAGATAAAGTCTACATGTATTGTTTATGGTTCTTAGATATAGTCTATATGTATTGTCTATGGTTCTTAGATATAGTCTACATGTATTGTTTATGGTTCTTAGATATAGTCTACATGTATTGTCCATGGTTCTTAGATATAGTCTACATGTATTGTTCATGGTTCTTAGATATAGTCTACATGTATTGTTCATGGTTCTTAGATATAGTCTACATGTATTGTCCATGGTTCTTAGATATAGTCTACATGTATTGTTTATGGTTCTTAGATATAGTCTACATGGATTGTCCATGGTTCTTAGATGTAGTCTACATGTATTGTCCATGGTTCTTAGATATAGTCTACATGTATTGTCTTTGGTTTTTAGATATAGACTACATGTATTGTCTATGGTTTTTAGATATAGACTACATGTATTGTTCATGGTTCTTAGATATAGTCTACATGTATTGTCCATGGTTCTTTGATATAGTCTACATGTATTGTCTTTGGTTCTTAGATGTAGTCTACATGTATTGTCCATGGTTATTAGATATAGTCTACATGGATTGTCCATGGTTCTTAGATGTAGTCTACATGTATTGTCCATTGTTCTTGGATATAGTCTACATGTATTGTCCATGGTTTTTAGATATAGACTACATGTATTGTCCATGGTTCTTAGATATAGTCTACATGTATTGTTCATGGTTCTTAGATGTAGTCTACATGTATTGTCCATGGTTCTTAGATGTAGTCTACATGTATTGTCCATGGTTCTTAGATGTAGTCTGCATGTATTGTCCATGGTTCTTAGATATAGTCTACATGTATTGTCTTTGGTTCTTAGATGTAGTCTACATGTATTGTTTATGGTTCTTAGATATAGTCTACATGGATTGTCCATGGTTCTTAGATGTAGTCTGCATGTATTGTTTATGGTTTTTAGATATAGACTACATGTATTGTTCATGGTTCTTAGATGTAGTCTACATGTATTGTCCATGGTTCTTAGGTATAGTCTACATGTATTGTCTATGGTTTTTAGATATAGACTACATGTATTGTCCATGGTTCTTAGATATAGTCTACATGTATTGTCCATGGTTCTTAGATATAGTCTACATGTATTGTTTATCGTTCTTAGATGTAGTCGACATGTATTGTCCATGGTTCTTAGATGTAGTCTACATGTATTGTCCATGGTTCTTAGATGTAGTCTGCATGTATTGTCCATGGTTCTTAGATATAGTC
The DNA here is from genome assembly GCA_029721355.1 of Tegillarca granosa. NCBI lineage: Eukaryota > Metazoa > Mollusca > Bivalvia > Arcoida > Arcidae > Tegillarca > Tegillarca granosa. The sequence continues at coordinate 17,740,154 of CM056600.1, read as the reverse complement.
TACATGTATTGTCCATGGTTCTTAGATATAGTCTACATATATTGTTTATGGTTCTTAGATGTAGTCTGCATGTATTGTCCATGGTTCTTAGATGTAGTCTACATGTATTGTCCATGGTTCGTAGATATAGACTACATGTGTTGTCGATGGTTCTTAGATATAATCTAGATGTATTGTCCATGGTTTTAGATGTAGTCTGCATGTTTCTGTTCTAGTTTAATCACAGTGACAAGCTAGGTAGAGGTTTAAATGCCTGGTTGGTTTAGCGGTAGATTCCAGTGCATTTAACAAGGCAGGAACGATCCCGGTCCTGGTTATATATTTTATAATAATAAAAATTCATCGAACAAAAGAAGGGAGAAAAATTCAGGGTCGTACCGGGGATCGAACCCGGGACCTCCCGCACTATAGACAAGTGCTCTACTAACTGAGCTATGGAACCTGCTACACCCTAACCCTGACCTCATATTAGATTTGAATTTCTTACCCTTTTAGACATCTCATCTACTTATTCTTCTTCAAGTTCTTCCAATACAATATACTATACAATACACAATTCTCTTCTTTGACGATGTTCTATAAACAGGAAGTAGAACTCAAGTATCATTAAGAACCAATCGCGTACAATATAACAAAATTGAGAAAAAATTCAGCCAATCAGAGCCGTGGTGCTTAACGTGGTTCTTGAATAGCAAGTACATATACTATCATACCTCGTTTCCGCTAGGGTATGATCAAAATAGATTTCTGTAAATTCCAAAATCCTGTAACAGTAAAACCAAAATAATGGGGTATTTTGTGTGAAGGCTGTTGTGAAATACAAAATTAATCATCAAAGAATCCCCATGCCATGATTTGATGTATTGGTAAGTGAAAAATGAATCTCTTCCATTACAAAATGACGAGCTAATGTTTTTTGTCGTTTTGATAATTTGACATCTATTTTCTTTTATTGTTTTTGTTTTCAATTTATCTGTTGTGATGTCTTTATATAACTTACTTTTATTCTGGAGACTAGAACATTTTTTTGGAGTTTGTCTGCTTAGACTAGAACATTCTTTTGGATTTTGTCTACTTAAGTTTTTCAGGTTTAAGTATTCAGCTGTTTCTTGCTTTGAGCTGTTGAGAGTCAAAAATTTTACATGAAATTTACTTATTATAAAACAGCTAAATAACACATAAATATCTGGAAACTTTGTTGTGATGTGATAATTTAAATTTCTCAATGACTTGTCCTATGTGCCTCATAAATCTTCCAAGTTCATTTATTTCACTCAAAACCACCGAAGGTGGTACAAATCGTCAAAAGGTACAGTGGTAATATTTACATTATTTACATGCATGCCAAGTTTAACAGTACAAATATAGTCTATTATTTACAATTAGTTTGATCAACAATTAATAATAACAGATATAATAATAATAATAATAATACCAGGAAATAAATATGATTAGTTGATGTTTTGTAACAAAGAAAATGTACATGTATTACCCTGATAAATAAGAAGGTTGTACCACATGCACTGGCGGCAGCTTACTGGATGATAAGCAGAGCAGGTGGACAAGTGATCGGGTCATTCCCTACTGACAAGTTCCTGCAATGCCTATCATCCGTCCTAAGCATAATGTAGTGTGTCTTAAAGGGTACCTGTAACCAAAATTTTTTTTATCACAATTGTTTTATATATTATTTAAATATAACAGTATTGAAAACCGCATCAAAATTGGTGACAAAATAAAAAAGTTATAGTGGTTTGAAATCTACATTTTATAACTTTCTCTTTATCGAAAGTGAAACGCCTCGTTTTGAGTTATAAACGTGTGACGTCATTGCAGTATTAGAGTAGTATCTAACATAATAGACAGTAGTAACAATGATGATATATTGACGTATGAAGAAGAAAGTAACGACTCTGACATGTACCTATTTATGTCAAATAGTTCGTCATTATTTCGGGAAGCAGTAGACAATCTTATCAGTGATGAATTTGGAGTAAAACCGTTATTTATTCGAACCAGAAACGGACGAATCGGATGAACATATTGAGTCGAGTCCCGACCTGCATTTGGTTGCATAGCTGTTGAAAAATACTTGACGAGTGTTAACTTGTCAATAACACGAAAAATTATTATACCTTTGACTTAAGAAAATAAATTATTTTATGAAGTCGAACTGGACAGAATCGAGAATTACGATAAGTTGCATAGCTATAACAAAAAATACGAGATTAGTTTTAACTAGTCAAATACACGAAAAAATTAATTTTATTGTTGACATTTTAAAATGAATTAAATATCAAGTCGAACTGGACAGACTACCGGGTGAATATTATAAAACTTACTGTCATGTGCTGATTTTGAATTTCTATTAAAATAATGCATTCAAAATTTAGAATTTTGTATGCATTATTTTAATGAAAATTCGAAATCAGCACATGACAGTGGCACTGGGTAAAAATCAATACATAAAAATAATCGCCTATGTTCTTTTGTGCAATGTTTATTGACAGTTGAAATTAAATGACCGTGATGTAGAAAACTTTTAAGTAGTCTCGCGGCATCACATTTCCTCGATAATTGGAAAATGTTCACATAATTAAAGTTTGTAACATAGTTCTTTTCAACTGTCCGATGGTTAATTAATGCTGGGATAATAAAAAAGAAAAAAAAAAACAAGATATTCCATCTCAAATTATTTCACGTGAAATATATTATAATTGTTTAAAATGAAATGACACGGATTTTAGAATGAGACCAGATTTAAAAAAAAGAGATAATAATAATATTAATAATAATAATAATAATAATCATGATAATAATTTTATGAATTTGTATATATAGAATAAAGAATTTAAGAATATCACAGCTAAATGTATGCCCAAGAAAAAGTGAAATCTGAAATCTAATAAAATCAAATGCTGTAAGTAGATCAATAAACATGTTTTAAATAGACTCTTCTGGTCATCAATTTTTAATTTTTGATTTTGCCTAAAAGTTGTATTTTATAATAATAATAGTTATAATTATTATTATTATTATTGACATGTAAACTAAGAAAGAATTCTTTTTCTTAATTTTTAAAATTTACAAATGAAATATCCATTTTTTCCGGAGTGAAATCTTTATACTGTATATGACAAATAACGTTTACCAAATAAAATTATTTTACTTTACTCGAACTGTAAATATGTTATTGTATATTACCGGTCGTAAGATAACTTTATCAACCTGCAAATCAATTTTGCAAATTATAAGTGACATCCTGTTAATTACAAGTGTGGGTCTAAATCTAAGGAATGTGTCTAATGAACAAAAGGATTAATAATAATCTTAATTATCGGTACATGTCAAACGAATGTTAATTCCACTTCGAATTCGTTAAATAGTTTTCCCGTAAAATAATCATAGAAAGTTAAACTACGAGTTCGTATTTGACTTATTTTAGTAGTTGGAAAATAAAATTCTGTTGAGGTATGTTACTGGTATGACGTCACAACACGGGAGCCTCGATATCGACCTTTTTGATTTGGATTTCTAGAGATGTATTAGAAAATCGTCGATATCTACCTTATCATGGAATGGAAATTTATGAAATTTTTGCTACAGTCATATTTAAATATGACGAATAAAATATGTCAAATTTGAAAATCGTTACAGGTACCCTTTAAATGCAAGTCACATAATTCAAAGTTATATGTAGTATCTGTTTTTTCAGTCAGATGAGGAAAACTTTACTACAAAATACTGATATTTTGCCAGTAAACTATACACAGATCATATATCATTGACCAATAAAGTAATTAATTCACAAGGATACGATACTTTAAAAAAAAAAAATAAAAAAAAAAAAAAACGATTCCATACAGAATAAAAGACTTTATATTCACATTCTATAAAAGGATTCACCTTGGGCACTTGGCAGCTGGAAATTTTTTGAAAATGTTTGGGATCAATTTTACTTCTGTAAACATACAAGAGGTTTACTTATAAAAAATATTGTAGATAATAACCAATATGATTTCAGACCTTCTCTTAAAAACTTGCAAAAGTTATACAAAATTCATGATTTTTACTTTTAAACAGATATTGCATTTTATAATATTTGGGTTAACATAATATTTCTGTAGGATCTACATTTTTCTTATTATAATAAAATTTCTACATTCAAATAAAAAATGAAATGATTCATCTCCAATAATAACAGAACTGACTTTGTCTTTAACTCCTTTCTACATTATGCCATCTCCCTTTCTCAATAGGTAACCTATGATGACAAGTTTGAAATCTAGCTATAATACTCGTAACAACCTTAAATAATCTTCAAAACCAAATTCTGTTTTAATTATTCTATATGTAATAGCTTTACTTGACACATGTAATTGTGAATACCATTTTTTATATATTGATCTTTTAATTTTTGTTTAACAGTTTTGATTAACCAGTCAGTATTGAAGTTATGCCCTTGACATTGCCAGATATTACATAAGTCTAAAGAAATTAATATGTCCTGTACCTTTTTGAGCCTAGGAAATCATTTATTTTTGCTCATTGTATGTACAAGTTTTTAATAAATAGCTGATAGTTTAGTCTCATTAGACTGTATTAATTTAATCCAAAAAGAAATTATTCTCATATATATATATATATATATATATATATATATATATATATATATATATATATATATATATATATATATATATGTACATATAAAGGACATCTTCCCAATTCTCTGTATACCATGTAGTTTGGAGAAAATTTTTTTCAATTTTAATATTTACTTACAAAATTTCAAATGAATTGTTTCTAATATTTCAATATTTTCAAATCCTCATATTTCACAACCATATGTCAATATGGGTACAATCATTTGATGAAACATTTTTAATTGACATTCCACAAGATAATTGCAAATTATTAACCTTTTTGTATATACAGAATAAGACCTTTGATGCCTGTTGTAGTAGACATTTCCTTGTTTTTAAAAAGGACCCATAATTCCAAGATAACAATATTGATCAGTAAATTCAAGAAAAGTTTCAGAAAATTTTATTTTTGGCAACAACTTCAATTTCTGCTTTATTTTTATTGACCTTTAACCTCCAGTAATTATAGTAAAGCTTAAAACTAAACTATCCATAGCATTCTGTAGAGACTCTGTACTTTCTGACATAATTACAGTGTCGTCGGCATATACAGGAATAAAGTTATTGAAATATCATAAGTTTATCATACAATATCTGCATTATCAATTCAATTCCTAGTACATTCAGAGTGGAGAAAAATTCTTCTAAATCGTTAAGAATAATAGAAAATAAAAATGATGATTAATTTTCCCCTTGTCTCACTCCGATATTACACACACAAAAAAAAAGAAGACTTTTCTTAACCATTAACCACACAAGACTTAATTGACTGGTACATATTGTACATTATTTTAAAACATTTAACATTAATTCCATACCTTTTTAATTTAAACCACTGACTGTGTCTCTATACTGTATCGAAGGCCTTTTGAAAATCTATGAATACACAAAATAGCTTCTTATTTCAAGAAAATAATAGTTCTATGATACAGTGTAATACCAAAATATTGTCTGTCTTTGAATGTGATTTGTGAAACCCAGCTTGGCAATTTGTAATGATATTTTCGTTTTCTGAAAAATATTTTTAAACGTGTATTTAGAATAGAAGTAAATAATTTTCCAAAACAATTTAAAATCGTTATAGGTCTGTAATTTTGAGGATTTGATACATCACTTTTATAAAATGGTTTAACAATTCCAACCAACCAGGATTCAGGTGCATGACTACTTCCAAAAATAATATTAAAAGTAATAAATAAACAGGTAACATAATATGTAATGACACTTTGATTTTTTCATTTAATACATGGTCTTCACCACAAGTCTTCATTTTTTATGTTTTTTAACAGCTTCTACAATTTCTTTTTCAGTTATTGGACCATTTAAATTGACCGTTTCTGGTTCATCATCAGTCATAAAATCGAAGTCACCTACAGAAATTTCCTTTCCCTGATTAAGATTTTTAAAATAATCATAAAACACCAATATCTATGTTTCCTGACTTTTTTTCACCCCCAGACTTGCTATTAATTATTTTTCAGTATTCTCTAGGATAATTAATTTAGAGTTTTTTTAATTTGTTTTCTATTCTATGTTTATAAACACTGTAGTTTTGTTTCGAAATAGTTTTTTTGTACACTTTACTAGCCGAAGACAGAACATGTCTACTCATTTCTGTCTTGTGCTTTTTGATCGCATGTTTGGCTTTATGAAACAATTTTCTTTTTCTCTACATTCTGAGTTAAACCAAGGCTTATTATTTCTATTATACTTTGCATGAATCCGACAACCAAATAATTTTCCAGCAGAAACACAAAAAATATAAGAGATTCTAGTAACCATTGAGTCAACAATTAACTCTACACTGTGATCAGTCGTATCAGCATTTTTTAACTTATTAATAATGTCAGAGACATCATCGAGACAGATATTTTGTACAAATCTTTCAGATTTGTCCTTTGCTCATTTTCTAGGAGCAAAATTATTTTCTATTAGTTCAGTTCTATCTAATGTAGTTGCAAAACCTGTATTACATTCAAGTTCAATAAAAATTGGCGAATGTGTATCAGAGAGTAAATTACAGAATTCCAAAACACAAAAATCCAAAATAACCAATAATATATAAGGTGAACAAATAGCGTAATCTACCAGATTAACACCTTTTGATGTAACGTTACCTATATATTTGTCTTTGCCTACTCTACCGTTAACTATATACAGGTTACAATTCTTGCACAACTCAATGAATCTATAATCTAAATGTAGGTTTACCCAAGTCACTTGTTGCACGATCTAGCTTTATACCTAACCTGTGCAGCATATTTGGACTATCTAGATAACAGCTTATTTTGCTATCAAAGTCAATGAATTCTTTCAAGATCTCGTCAGTTTCAACATAATCTTTCAGCTTACCACATCTAGCATTAAATTACCTGAGTAAACAGACATTACAACAGTTTTTATAAATTTTGATATTCGTCTTCGAAATCAGAAAAACAATCTATATCAGATTATTCTGAACCTATGGAAGGGATATATACTGCACCAAAGACAATATCATCCTTAAAAAGTTCTGATACTTTAAGCAGCATTACTAATTTTCTTATTCGTTTCTATTTCTGAACAGAACTTGAATAATTTTTCTCTGACAAATATACTCATACCATCCGACCTATTTAAACCTCTGACTTTAAGAAAAATTTATAACCTTTTAAATTTATATCATCTTGGTTTGTTAATTTTGTTTTAGATATAAAAATAAAGTCATATTTATTGATAAAGTCACAAAATTCTGGGATTAAGTTTTGATTTTAAACCACAATCATTTATTGAACAAAAGTTAATGTAAGTCCATGTATCTGTTTATCCATCTGTTGTTCCACATCTGTTGTGCCCCAGGCCCTATTTATCTTCATTCCTTTTTTCTTCTCCGTTCCTGTTGCTGTCCCGTTCCCGTCGTCTACCTGGTTCCCCTTGTCTTCCCAGTTTCTGTTATCTCCTCCATTTGTATTGTCTCTCCTGTTTATGTTGTTTAAATTCTTGTATATTGTTTTTCTTGGTATAGTTACTGTTTCTGTGTTTCAAATTCTCCTCCTGTGCTGTCTCTATGTACCCACGACTGTTTGTAGAGACGTTCAATGTATGTGTCCTAAGATTTATTGAAGTAGTCACATCGATTTTTTACTTTATGTCTCATATAAGGAACAAAAGAAATATTGTAATCGTCCTCGATATCTACAATTTGTCCAGATTTATCACCTTTGAAATCCGGATCTACATATAACTTTCCGTTTATGTATAATTTGTCCTTATTTAGATATGCTGTATTATTCCATTGTCCAGCTATTTTTGAGTACTGGAAATACTTTTCTTCTAAGTTTGATTTCCTTCGGAAACTGCTCACTTATTCTGTATCTTCTTTCAGACGAAAAGAATTTTTCTTTACAAGCCCTCTTTGTTTGTACCTGCTCAATTTGGTGACAATGCTATGAGGTGTTATTTGTGGATCTACCAAAGTGATGAACACACACAAACTCTATAGTTTTGGCTATGCCTAAGGTTGACAATATAAACTGTTTTAGTACTACTGTCTCTGTATTCTCTTGTCTGTTTTCTGGATCATGTTGCTCATCTACTCCAATGAATACTAAATTATCTTGCATTGAGCGGGTTTTGATTTCAAACCTTTTCTTTTAAATAATTGTTCTCACTATCTAGTACTTTAACAGTCACTTTTAGATGCTCATTTTCTTTCCTGTCTAACATAAGCCTCTTGACTTGAATTTTTAAGGTTCTTATCTCTTTTTCCAACTTGTAGGTTGTTTTTATTTCTTTATACATTTCACTATAGTTTGTCTCACAGACGGCTCTATACTACCAATACTAGCTGTTGAGCTCTGCATGGCTTACTCTAATGTGCTTACCCTATGTGTTACAGTAACTGTAACTAGAGATTCTTTATTAACATCAAGTTTACCTATTTTAATTTCTATGTTTCCTTGACTGTATGTCCTTCATACACACCGCTAGGTCATACTGGATGGGGGGAGTTATGACCGGTTGTTAAGTATAGGGTTCAGTCATAGGTTGGGACTGACTATAAGTTAGATCTCTATTAAGAGACATTTCTTTATATAACAAGGCGTGCGCTTGAGATACACAATCACTAGTACTACCATTCATTCTATGCTATACGATCAATTAGATATAGCAGTATATAAATCAAAATATAAAACAGGTAGGCTCTAATATTTGTTATATATATATATATATACACACATATACATGTGTGTGTGTGTATGTGGTCACATACCAATGTGGGTAGTTTTCAGCCATGCAAACAATGGGAATTAATAAATACACAGTTTTAAAGAATGTCTACACAATATTTTCAAAATCTAACTTTACAGAACTGTTCCATGTACATTTTCTCATTGTTCAATCCATTTTTAAGCCACTTAAGTCATGTTTTAAACAAAAAACTGCAATTTTTTTTTACACATCCTTAACACCGTCCTTTTCACTTGACATTAGTTATGTTTGTTAATTAGCAGTATTTTTCCTATTTTTTGGGGAAGGCCATGGTGACCAAAAGGTCTAAAGTGCACATTAATGGACCACAGTGCCTCTCAGCACCTAGGTTCTATTCCACTCTGGCAGTTCTGGGTTAAGAAAGTTTTTCAGGTTCCTGAACAAAGAGTATGGTTTTCTCTGAATACTCTAATTTCCTAAAGCATTCCAGAACTGACTGCCTTGTTAAAAGTAAAAGAATCTTGATTTGGCATAAACACCATTATTCCACTTCACTTCCCTATTTTTGTTTTTGTTTTTAACACCAGGACATATACCAGTACTTTCTTCAGACAAAAAAAAAAGAAAAAAAAAAAAGAATAAAATAAATAAATAAAATCACTTCCTTTATAGTTTGTTCTTCTTATCAGTGTGGAATACTGCTGTTTCCTGAAAACTTAGATAACTTAACTTAAACTTTACTACAGCTATATGTGTTTGTATATATTGGTTATATTTAACATATATTTGTTCTTAAAAAGTATTATAACTTATTAGGTGCCATTTTATACAATGATATGTATCCAATAGTAACATGCTTCACCATCATTAATTTCATCTTCACAGAGACAAATTTTGCTATTTTTAGATGTGCCTAAATGTTTTGTGGTTTTAAAACATTTAAGATAAATTTGTTCCTACAAGTTATTTTATCTTTAATGTAGTGTGCTGTTTTACCCATAATTCATTCATGAATAAGTGCAATGGGCTTGTTTTTTTTATTTACATACTTGTAAGGTATTAAAACAACTGTATAAATGATGTGAATGTCTTTTAAGCTTAGTCTGCACCAAAACTAAGGCAAAATACCAAAACGAATTATGTTCTTAAAAATCTGTGAAATTTCATCTCAATAACAGTATCAAGTCAGATATCCAAGTTAAAATGAAACCACACACAAAACATATTTTATTTTGACTGAAAGTATGGCTGGGTTGTAATATGTCATTGTGTGTTGATTGCTATAATTTCTATGTTCTAAAACAAATGTCAAGATGACCAAAATGACACAGAACCTTAGCTTCAGGTGATTAAGATTTCATTTTATATTTGTTAGTAATTAGTTTCCAATTGTCTTAATTGACAGCAAATTTGCTTTAAGTAATCAAGCAATAATCTGTTACCTTGGTCTTCTAATAATAGAATTTTTAGATTTTAAAATTACCACTAAAATTGTATCACAATCTGCTGGTAGAGCTCTAGGTTTATGAATAGCCAAGAGTAAGAGTGTTGGTGGTTTTCCATTTGATGTTTTTACTAGACTTTATGATACACTTGTTCGTCCTATTATTGATTATGGAGCAGCAGTGTGGGTTACAAAGGAATACTCTTGTAAAAATGCGATCCAAAATCGTGCATGTCGTTTTTTCCTTGGTGTTGGAAAATACACTCCTAATGCAGCAGTGCAAGGTGACATGGGATGGACACCTTCCAACCTAAGACAATGGTAATCTCATACTGGTGTCGATTAGTTAACATGGATACTAACCAAACTAATAAATACATTTTTTTATATGCTGACAAAATGTGTCAGGTAAATAAATGTGTCAAAAATTGGAATTTTTTAGTATGCAAAATATTTTTACAGCACAGCCTTCAGCATTTTTTAAATTTTAATTATGGTTTATGCAAAAAAGCTGTTGTAAATGATATTTTATTTAAGATGTATGTTGACTTTTTTAATTGTTGGTGACAAGAAGTTAACAAGCAAGGTGGTAAAAGTGGTATTTGTGACAGTAAACTGCGTACTTATAGATTATTTAAAAATGATTATGCCACAGAATTGTATTGCTCTAAAACACTTTCACGCAAACACCATAGTGCATTTGCAAAATTTAGATGTGGTGTCACCCCATTACGTATAGAAACTGGAAGATACGAAAACTTGTCTGTGGAAAATAGAACTTTTTTTTTTTTTGTAATGATTTTATTGAGGATGAAGAACATGTTATTTTATCTTGTCCACTGTATAACGATTTTAGGCAAACACTATTTTTAAAGGCTTTAGAATGTTGTGATGGTTTTATGATTTTATCTAATGAACAAAAAATGAAAATTTTATTCTTCGATCCGGAATTAGTATTTGTATGTGCCAAAACCTGTGCCAAAATTTTAGATTTAAGAAAATGTGTTTTATATAAATAATTGTGTATATTTTACTTTTTATGTAAATAATTATGTAAATATATTATTGTGATCGTCTCTCATAACTCTATTAAGAGTGGCTTTTAAATTTAATTTTTATGTTTTAAGTATGATGTGTATTCATTTGTGTTTTAAAAGGTGAGACGTTAATAAAATATTGAATTGTATTGAATTGAATTGAATTGTTATTTCAATTGGAATACATCTGATTGTAGTTACACAAGTGCGCTTGTCTATAATTTTATACTAGTACTAAGAAATCAACATTAATTGATTTTGTTTTAACCTGTAAAATCTGCTTACCATTTTAAGATTTTTTTTCTTAAAGTCTGACAGGAAATTTTTCTTCTCCTTCTTAAAAAAAAAAAATAAATAAAATAAAAAAAAACATATATATATTCACATGTATATAAATGAATGCCAATATATTCTTTTCTTTCCAGGGAGTTTTAACATGAAAGGATCTTGATAATTACATACCAATTACAACCATGGCAGATGAAAAGAAGTTATCTGTAAAATGTTCAACACAGTTGTCTTCTGAGCCAGAAACAGATGCTCGTCCATTTTCCCCAGAGTCAAGTTTGAGTGTTGTACTAGGAGGTAAAAACTTAAAAAAGTAAATTAGGAATCCCTTCTAATATTCACTACACATCCTAATATACATGTACACTCAAACATCCAGACATGTACACACAAACATGCAGATACATACACACAAACATCAAGACATGTACACACAAAAATCCAAACATGTACACACAAACATCAAGACATGTACACACAGACATCCAGACATATACACACAAACATGCAGATACATACATACAAACATCAAGACATGTACACACAGACATTCAGACATGTACACACAAACATTAAGAAATGTAAACACAGACATCCTGACCTGTACACACAAAAATCCAGACATGTACACACAAAAATCCAGACAAATACACACAAACATCCAGACATGTACACACAAACATCAAGACATGTAAACACAAAAATCCAGGACACTTACACACAAACATCCAGACATGTACACTCAAACATCAAGACATGTAAACACAAAAATCCAGACATGTACACACAAAAATCTAGACATGTAAACACAAAAATCCAGACATGTACATACAAACATCCAGACATGTACACTCAAACATCAAGACATATAAACACAAAAATCCAAACACGTACATACAAACATCAAGACAGGTACATACAAACATCCAGACATGTACACACAAAAATCCAGACAAATACACACAAACATCCAGACATGGAAACACAAAAATCCAGACGTACACACAAACATCCAGACATGTACACATAAAAATCCAGACATGTACACACAAACATCAAGACATGTAAACACAAAAATCCAGACATGTACATACAAACATCCAGACATGTACACACAAACATCAAGACATGTAAAAATAAAAATCCAGACATGTACATACAAACATCAAGACATGTATACACAAACATCTAGACATGTAAACACAAACATCCAGACATGTACACATAAACATTCAGACATGTACACACAAAAATCAAAACAAGTACACACAAAAATCCAGACTTGTACACACAAACATCCAACCATATACACAAAAACATCAAGACATGTACACACAAAAATCCAGACATGTACATACAAACATCCAGACATGTACACACAAAAATCCGGACATTTACACACAAACATCCAGACATGTACACCCAAAAATCCAGACAAGTACACACAAAAATCTGGACATTTACATGCAAACATCCAGACATGTACATACAAACATCCAGACATGTACACACAAATATCCAGACAAGTACACAAAAACATCCAGACATGTACACACAAAAATCCAGACATGTACACACAAAAATCCAGACATGTACACACAAAAATCCAGGCAAGTATACACAAACATCAAGACATGTACATGCTAAAATCCAGACACGTACACACAAACATCCAGACATGTACACACAAAAAATTAAGACATGTACACACAAACATTAAGAAATGTAAACACAGACATCCTGACCTGTACACACAAAAATCCAGACATGTACACACAAACATCCAGACATGTACACACAAACATCCAGACATGTACACACAAAAATTTAGACATGTTCACACAAACGTAATTCAGACATGTCAAAAGTTATGTACATGGATACTTTCTGAAGATGTATCAAATTTTAATGTTTCATACATGGTAGATGCTCTATAACTATGGTAATATACTAAATATATAGTATTTATTACCATCCATAGTCATGTTTAAAGTTTTTATTTAGTTACCATTACTTGTTCTTAATCAGATATAATTTTTCTATTTTAACATTTTTCTTCTATTTATAGGACAGTCAGATAGAAATCATCCTAGTGGGGCAATACCAAGAACACAACAAGGTAAAAATATATTTTTCCATATTCATTTCATTTCCGTCAGATTATGTTTTGAGGTTACACAAAAATTCTGAAAAGTGATTTTGTTCATTTCTAGAATCCCAATGCTAACTGTGAGAAAGTTTGTCACTTTGCTGCCAAAGGTTTCTCTTGGCACTCTGATTTCTTCTGCTTTTGTATGCATTTGTCATTTATTCCTTGCACCCAGGTGACCATAGCTTTTGTTTTATTATATTTGAATCAATGGGGGTTTTACATCCCAGTCAAGAATATTTCACTTATATCAAGACATCACTAGCTATAGGTGGTGTGCCAGAAATTTTGACCTTTGCAGTGCACTTCAAGCAATGTGCAGGGAGGGTTCTTTAACGTGCCTTAGGACCCTGTTTTATTATGTAATATGTCTTAAATCCATGTAATAAAGTAAATAGATTAAAATTTTAATACACAACTGTAATATTCATGTATTTCATAGTATTAGTTTTTAAAAATCTAGGTACCAAAAGTGGTAGACAAAAACTGATTTTTAACTTCTCCAGCATATTAATTTCAGTCGAACCCACTTTATCGCATATCTTTGGATAATAGCATAAATTAGATAATTGCATAGGATTTCAAAATCCAAACCATTTCCTATGTAATCCATTGAAAAAGTACCTACATAATTGCATAGCCAAAAAGTCCAACTCTGCTTAATCACAAAGAAAATTTACTGACCCCAGTTTGAATTGTGAAATTCAGTCAAAAATTATGAATAAGCAACTATGACAGTTTCCTTCAAAAAGATATATATCTCACTGGATTTTGATTGGGTTCATAGGAGGGAATATGAGGGAAAATTATGTTGAAAGTTTGTCAGTAGTCTGTAAAATACAGTGAATCAGAAATAAATTCTGGGTCACATTGGAGACTAAGATTTTGGTCACAGATATAATAAGTAGAATTTCTTTCCTTGGTCACAATTATAAGTAGAATTTTAGTTCTGGCTTACAGTAATAAGCAGTAGAATATCGGTCCTGGATCAAAGTAATATCCGGTAAAATTAAGTCCTAGATAACAGTATTAGGTAGTTGAATTTCAGGTCTTGGTCATAGTAATATTCAATAGAATTTCAGTCTGTGATAATATAATCAGCAGTTGAATTTCAGGTCTTGGTCATAGTAATATTCAATAGAATTTCAGTCTGTGATAATATAATCAGCAGTTGAATTTCAGGTCTTGGTCATAGTAATATTCAATAGAATTTCAGTCTGTGATAATATAATCTGCAGTTGAATTTCAGGTCTTGGTCATAGTAATATTCAATAGAATTTCAGTCTTTGATAATATAATCAGCAGTTGAATTTCAGGTCTTGGTCATAGTAATATTCAATAGAATTTCAGTCTGTGATAATATAATCAGCAGTTGAATTTCAGGTCTTGGTCATAGTAATATTCAATAGAATTTCAGTCTGTGATAATATAATCAGCAGTTGAATTTCAGGTCTTGGTCATAGTAATATTCAATAGAATTTCAGTCTGTGATAATATAATCAGCAGTTGAATTTCAGGTCTTGGTCATAGTAATATTCAATAGAATTACAGTCTGTGGTAATATAATCAGCAGTTGAATTTCAGGTCTTGGTCATAGTAATATTCAATAGAATTTCAGTCTGTGATAATATAATCAGCAGTTGAATTTCAGGTCTTGGTCATAGTAACATCCAGTAGAATAGCTCTCTTAGGTAACACTTACAGGGGGCCTTGGTGTTGAATAGTCCTAAAGCATGTGCTTACAGCTTACAGCACCTTTTACCGCCTTGGTTTGAATCCTACTCGGCACAGATCCTAGTGCGAGAAAGTTCACTTGTCGAAATTCAGTGTTTTTCTCCGGGCACTTTGGTTTCTTCCACCAACCCAAAACTGACCACCTCAAAATAAGTGAAAAAATCTTGACTGGGGTGTAAAACACCATTAATCAAGTAATATTCAATAGATTTTCAGTGCTGGGTAAGAGTAATAAGCAATAGATTTCAGTGCTGGGTAATAAGCAGTAGAATTTTAGTTCTTGGACACAGTAATATACAGTAGAATTTCATTCTTAGTCATGGTAATATGGTCTAGAATGTTAGTCCTGGGAAACATTGATTAACACTTCTAAACCAGTGAATATCAGATAGACATTATCACATTCATATTTGTGTTATATTTTAGGTTCTGTTCAACATGACAGATCATTTACATCTTATGAAGACAGTGGTATACATCGTTCTGAGGAGTATTCTCAGACAGGTAGTTCCAGTTCAAGTAGATCAAAGATTTGTCCATCAGGACATGAATCAATAACATACAATTCATCTGGACAAAAAAACACCAAGTGATGATGAATTAATCAGCAGGTACCTAGAAGAGCTGGAAGATGAAACACTCAAAGTGGGATATTTTGATGTTATGATTATATATGTGAAGAAGATAGAGAAAAAGCAGAAGCTTATAAGGACCATTTAAATAATGATATCATAACGAAATCAGGTAAATGTATTAAGGCAGTACTGTTTGATGATGCTGAGTTAGAATCACTAGCTGGATCTAAATTTGCTCATTTAGAAAAAGCATTTGAAAGATGTACATTTGCATTTGTTTATTTGACCAAAGAGTTTTGTGAAAATGATGATGGTTGGTGTAGAGTATCCAGCGAAGAATGTCTGATGAAAGCTATTTATGACAAGGAAAAAAGTGGTGTGTAGTTCCTGTTTATACTGTTCAAAGAAACAAAGCCAACTTTAAGATTCCTATGGGTTTGAATGCCTTAAAAGGAATAAACTATTACAATAATGATGAATTTTACAGAAGAGGTTTAACAAAACTGCTAGAAAGCAAACTTTTTGTCAGACAAAACAACGAAAAAAATCACCGTGAAAAAATATTGCAAGAAATAAAAATCACATTATGAAATTAAAAGAAAGAGAACACAAGATTTTCTTGAACCGTCAGATTTCTGAAAGAGAGGCTAGACAACAAGAAGAAAGACACCAACAGCAAATTAAAGCAATGACTCAGCAAAACCATGGAAGTCATCGTTATGCATTATCATCATCTTCTGTTTATACAGAATTGTTACAGGATCAAGCTCAAGACCCTTCAACTCTAAAACAACAAGAGTCTTTTACAGAAAAAAGTTTTGACAATGATGAAAGTTTAGAGAATTTACGTGATGCATTAGAACATTCAGAAATCAATACCAGTAGGCATAATGAAGGAAGCTCAAGTGAAGATGGTTTAGAGTCAAGATCTATTGTGCCTGATTCCCCAGACTCACAATTAACTTCTGTAACTGCAGGTTTAGGCAAAAGTCAAATTGCAAGCTATGTGCCAAAAACTCACTTTTACCAGGTCAACATAAACCTATTCAGCATGCACCAGGTCAACATCTGCCAATTAAAAATCAACCTGGTCAGCAGCATGTTATGAGTCAACATCCATACCCAAACAAATCAGGCAAGCAAAGAGAAATTGTAGAAATCCACCACCATCACCATTATACTTCTCCACCTGAAGAGGCTGATTATAAAAGTTCTCGAAAAGTTGTTAATGTAATTGGAGCAAAATATGTTCAGATCGGAAGGGGGGAAATGTAGTGAGTGCAGAGGGTGGTAGAACTGTGGAAGGTGATGAAAGTGATAAGATTCATCATCTGATTCAGAACAGCAGGCACCTGCCAAAAAGGGACAGCGGTAGGTATACAGATATATCAAGTCTTATGTATTAACCGAATTCTGAATTTGCTTTATTTTGAAAATTAAAAAAACATAAAACAGCATTAACAGGTACCTGTAACCAATTTTTTTATCACAATTATTTTATATGTTATTAAAGTATCACAAAATTGAAAACCGCATCGAATTGGTGACAGCTGAAAAGCTCAGATCAGCTTATTGCTATCCATCTTCGTCCGTTGTCTGTCAGCGTCATGCATAAACCTTTTACATTTTAATCTTTTCCTCCAAAACCACTGTGCCAAAATTTATGAAACTTGGGAAACCATCATGCCTGAGTGACATCCTTTTAGATTTGCACAAATAAAGGAGACCCCAGTGAAGTCCCCTTAGGGCCCCTTGCTAAAAAACTATATAGTTTGTCACAATATCTTTGAAAACTATTACTTTTCATACAGGGCATCGATATAGTAGAATATTGAGAATATTGATATGACGATGATTTTGATATATGGTTTAAGGGTCATATGTTTCAAGATCAAGGTCACAGCTGCAAAAGAAGATTTAAATTGCTGATTATCTTAAAAACAATATATTACTTTTTGTATAGGCATGTATATTAGAATAATTAGGAATTGATATTATGATCATTTTGATATATGGTTCAAGTTCATATGTTCAAAAGGTCAAGGTCTATCAGCATAGGAAGACTAAAATTGTTAATTATCTTGAAAAGTATTAAATATGCATAGACATTTGTAATTAAAATATTGTAGGTATTGACATGACCATCATTTTGATAGATGGTTCAAGCTTCGATTTATTCATTGCACTACAGTTACTTCTTGCATATTAGCTGCTTAAAAATGAAATGTGACGGGATATTTCTTATTAAGTTATGTGGGAGTTCTTAACTTGAGGAAAACTTGTAAGGTTTCTGTACTTGAATAGATGTCTATTGCACTTTGCAAACAATTTTGGAGATATCTCAGGTGAGCGTTAAGGCCCATTGGCCTCTTGTTTAACTTTCCTTTGATCACAAAGTGAAACACCTCGTTTTGAGTTATAAATGTGTGATGTCATTGCAGTATTAGAAGTAGTATCTAACATAATAGACAGTAGTAACAATTGATATATTGATGAAAGTAGAAGAAAGTAACAACTCTGACATGTACCTAATTATGTCAAATAGTTCGTTATTATTTGGGGTAGCAGTGGACAATCTTATAAGTGATGAATTTGGAGTATAGCTGTATTTATTGGAACCTGAGAAACGGACAAAAATTTTTGAGTCGAGTCCTGACCTACTTGAGAATTGTGATTGAAGTTGGATGTTACTTTTAGCGAAAGAAATATTGCTCTTATTTAAAATGTTTTAAGTTACTTAGCTAGAGAGAAATATTTTACAGATTGAGCTCCTAGTTTTAAGAAGTACATGTATTTTAATATATTGGTAATTTTAAGGTGCATATATTAAATTAGGAAACCAAGTTGTTTGCAAATAGTGTAATAAGTTAATTAGCCCTTAGAATTGAATCTTTGAAACTTCAATGCATGTACATTTGTATATACTTGTATATACAGGCATGTAAATTTGTGTTTGGCAATGACGGTATAGCAATAAATACAATGGATGGGGTATGACAATCATTTTGATAAATAGTTCAAGGTCATAGGTTCAAACCTAAGGTAAAGGCTATAGCTATATATGGGACTGAAATTGGTAAATATCTTGAAATTATCAACTTTTAAATAGACATTTATATAAAAATATTGTTGGTACTTTTTTTTATTATTCCAGAGGTGCAGATGAAAGTATACCTTCAGCCGATGGATA